>OZ025289.1:164263582-164307690 GCA_964019185.1 Maratus speculifer | reverse complement strand
ATTTCTAAAGACGTTTTAGCATGCTTTATGTCGTTTCCTGTGTTGTTCCGTAGTCTAGTAATTTCTAATAAGATTTTAGATCTATTATTCAGGTGTGTTGTACATTTGGTATAAAACATCCCGCGGTTTGGATTATACATTTTGTGAGTGAACATATAGACGCTGATTGCTAATCTGTGCTTATATAAAGCGGAAAATTTTATTAACTTTATGAGCTGTCGTTGGTGTGAGGTGTTTTCTAAATTCCTATTCCCCATTCTTTCTGAGAAATAGCTTTCCTTATGAATTAGCTTTGCAATCTCCAACAGAAATTTCTAGTCTGTTCTGAGTATCTTTTTCTCAATTTGAGAAAATAATTTTTCAAAATTATTCTCTATTTTATATATATATATATAAAAATGCAATAGGAAGTGAATAGTACGTAGACAAAGATTTTCCTTATTGATCCAGTGAATCCATGTAGCTTAGAACGTTTTATATCGACTTCTCTAATAATTGACGCAGAGGAAATTCACTGGAGTTGAAGTAGCGAATGATTCAATATTATACACAATTCTAAGCTTACCCCATGCAAAATGGTTCACAGTGACAAATAAAATTCTCCTCATTTTAAATGAGCACTTTAGTCGATTAGAATCCGTACATTCCCTCATAAATTACTATGCATTATAAGTTTATGCCCAGGACATTTCACCATCAAATGTTGTCCATTCATAAAAAGGGGATCTAAAAGTTAATAGGAAATTACCTGGATACGAAAACACTTAGAAAACGGCATAAAACTAATGCAAAAGAAAAGGTTATTTACAACAGCGGTTGCTTTACATATGGAGAACAAATTTTCATTGCAATTCTCTCTGACGATCACCATCACATTAAACAACTCGCTTCTCAACATATAAAAAATGCAAAAGTAGAATAAATGATGGCATACTTATAGTTGAAATATCTGAAGTCATATTTGAAGCAAATCATTACGTAAAAAAAATACAATTGACTGAAAAAATGTTGTGGTAACAGAACTTCCAATCACTATTCATCAACTGAATGTAAGTTTGATAAATATAATAGATGGCCGAATAGATCCCTTTAATAATATTCCCGTACATTACTCTGCTTGTCATTTTTTGTATAAACTGTAAAAATATACATGAAGATAGTTACAACAGCATGTGGATGCAAAGAACAGATGAACAAGGTGGAAGCATCGAAAACATGCCAAATTTTTATAAAGAAAATCACAAATCAATGTATAAATAAAACATTGTACTAAGATGATCGAATAGTTGGGCCGGGTGGTATAGGAAATATAGCCACCTCTACGACGCATGTCCAAGGTAGTTTTGAAAACAAGAGCTATATTAAAAACAACAATTCGTTGTATGACCCAATAGAGTGGTAATACTGCTTTTTTACTAAAAGTTGTCTGTTTTGCTCCAGCTATAGGGAATAAACATATTGTTTTATAGTTTAAATATGTTAAGCAGATAAATATAAAGGTCTAAGCAACACTTTTAAATACTAACCAACTCTGTAGGATTTTTTCAATTTTTTTGAAAAAATGTCAAAAAATGACAAATTTTACCCAAAATTTCGATTTTTGGAGCAAAAGCGCAGACTCAAGCCATTTTTTTCAGCCGTAAAATTTCACGCAGTTGATGTACTAGTATAAAGGCAACTTTTGGCACCTACCCGTTTTTGATTTTCAAAAAAAATTTTTTTTCGCTCCACCCTAATGCACAGTGAAGTCCTGTCCACTTCCATGAATTTCAGAACAGCGACAGCTGTTTTACCATGAAAAGAATAAAGTATTTAGGTATACAGGGTAATTGAAAAATGTGGACAAAATGACATGGTAGATCAGTCATTCACTAACGATCAAAAATCGCATAAGAACTGAGGGTTTCAACTGCGATCCAAAATCGCTACAAGACGTCTAAAATAATACATAACACGAAGAGAAGAAACAAAACCATTACAAATCATTTTATTGATAATTACTCACTTAAGTAATAAATCACCTAATTCAAGCCAAATGTTGAGCCTACAACAGAGACTCAAAATTTTTGCAAGATGCATCGAGACACGCCTGGCATGTACGTTGCATAAAACGGCGTATCTTTTCATAGATACCAGGTATATCTGGAACAGATCCTGCTGCCACAACGATTTTTCCTACCAAGTCTTCCGACGTGACAACAGGTGTTTCATACACAAGTCCTTTTAAAAATCCCTACAAGAAAAATCCAAGGGAGACAGGTCTGGTGATCGTGGTGGCCATGCGATTGGTCCAACGCGATCATTCCAACTGTCGGGAAAAGTAGTCTGCAGATGTGCTCTAGCGTATGTGCTGAAATGTGAAGGAGCTCCATCATGTTGAAATCGAATGCGTCGACGAATAGGCATCGGAACGTCATTGAGTATTTCTTGCAGAACTTCTTGCAAGAATGTTTAATAAATGGAACCGTTAAGTCTTTCTGGGAGAATGTACGGACTAAATAAACAGTTTCCTACAATGCCAGCCCACACGCTAATGAAATATTTTTGCTGTTCGCCGTGCGGACGTGTAGCTTACGGGTTTTCATCCGACCAAGTATGCAGGTTATGAAAGTTCGTCACATTCTCTAATGAGAACTCAGCTTCATCCGTTAAAAGACCACTTGCTGCGAAGTGCGGTCTGCAGCAGTTTTTTGCAAAAACCACTGCACAAACTCCATGCCATTGTTGAAATCTCACAGTTCCAGTGCCTGGACGCGGTGTAAATGATAAGCATGTAGTCCTTCATTGTATACAATGTGCTAGACGGTAGCTTGGGGAATATGGATCGCTCGGTTTACAACTCGTGTTCTTGTGTACTCCCAAAGCATCCACAGTTCGAATGAAGACAATCTTCGTTTAATCAGCTCGTGTTTGCATCGCAACGTACTCTTGTGGCTCTAGCGTCCACTGTTCTTGCGACCCTCTGTTCCTATACGATTTTTGATCCTTATTATATGACTGATCTACTATGTCATTTTGTCCACATTTTTTTAATCACCCTATATACTAAAGTGGCTATGCACTACGCGATGAGATTGATTATAAAGCCACATAAATTCTAACAACGGAGTTTGCGTTCTTACTGGAAGCGATGAATCCTGTCATCCCTATCTGAAAATAGAGAAAAAAAGTCTACAAAGTTGTATTCCTTTCCTGATTTAGTATGAAATGATGTCTAACATATAACACTAATTTTATCATAAGCCCTGGAATGTAATATTTTTAATTATCAAATTTCCAGACTGATTAAATTACATGCAGAAGTTTTTCATCATAAAACTGACCCATGTTTACTAAATAAAAGTAACATATATAAAAAGATAAGGTTAATTTAAATGAAAAACTCAAGTATGTTCAATGTATACAATATCGGCTGCATGTCCTCCCAATTATTGTCTGAGAGAGCATGTGTTCCCTCAGACAATATTTCATGCTAAATCGAGGATAAACTCTAGAGCTTTGTAATTCATTTTTTGTTGTATATCGCGTTTTCAAAATAAGATTGCAAACCCTGCGAGATGCTGAAAATAATCACATCGCGCAGGATACATGTATATTGAAATTTTATAACACATTTACATTTCTGACACCTTATTTTACAGTGCTTATGTTTACCGTCTTCGTTATTTGTCAGCTGACCACTTTGACAATATATATATTTCCTTCCAAGTTCGGGACATAGATGACCGCCGGGCCTTACAGAAGAAAGAAACCATCTTGCCGTTGTCATTTCGAGAAAAGAGAAAATATGTAAATACATTTTCTTTACGGATGGCAAGGTCTGAAAGAAGAAAGTTGATGATCGCAGGAACACTATTGTTCATTTCTGGCCTTCAGATGTCGTTCTACATGGTTTTGGACTATTCCCTATACCACTTTTTAAAAATGATCCGCTATTATGGTAGGATAGAAGCTAAGGGACAAAGTAAGCACATTTTTCTTTAATTTGCTTTGCTGGCAAATGACAATTAATGATGTTAACAACGAGAGTATTTACTATCTATATCCGTTCAGGGCCAAATTAACGCAACGATGAAATGTGTACAGGCTTAGGGCTCCAGAATTTAGAGTCCACGAAATCTGTAAATAAAACCTTAAAAACTTGAAAAAAAAAAAAAAAAAAACAAACAAACTTTAGATGGTACTACTTGGCTATCCCTTCGATCAAAAAACTATCACCAAATTATAAGATTAAATGCTAATAATGGATGATCGTGAATTTCACATTCAATGGCATTAAATACATGTGTTTAAAATGTCATTAAATGATTTTTATTTCAACGTTCTATTTGTATTTTTATCAATATTCTACTAATTATTTGTTTTCTCGTTATTTGATATAAGAATTATGTCACTGTATTTGGCTATTAGTTTGGCGATATTGGTCGACGAGATAACTAAGTAGTACCCTTTAAATTAATAAAATAATCAAGAAAATTAAAAATCTCTTAAACTCATGTTATTTTTACTGGAAACGAGATGGAACCCGTCGAAATCCGACGTAAAAAATAAGTTTTAAAATGTCCTCGTCAATCATTCTTCGTTTCAATTTCATTTTTTCTGACACGCATCCATTGTTTTAAGCTAATTAATTTCTATTTAAAAATGGAGAAAATATTTCTCAATAATATTAAGACAATTTGCAGATGAAACAGAATTTTAATTTTTACGACTTATAATTCTTTTGCACGGTTTCCTCCTTTTCCCGTTCCATAATCGGGATGACTGCGTCATTTCAACAAACGGGGATACTTTTCTTGTTATAAAGTAACAAACATTTACATTTATCAAAAATACATTCATGCATTTTTTCATAAGAGGGAAATAATTATTTCATCAATATTTGAATGTTTATAAAACTAGTGGTATCACGAACGTACATTAGTCATGTTTGACATACAATTTCTGACTTTTTTTTTTGTTTTGTTTTTTGTTAAAACTTAAATTTTTTTAAAATTTGCTCATTTCTTGCCAAAATATCGGGAAGTCACCAATCTAAAGTAAAAAATACTAGAATATCTTCGATCTAAATGTACATTTTCGTCAAATTACAAAAATACTAAGGCAAATAGTTGCCTGTTATTTTTTCGCTTTAGTAAATGGAATTTTTGCCTACGTCTTTCTTTTCCTGGATGACGAAAATTCGCGAGCCTAAGACCAAAATTTTGTGTTCTTTATTTAAAAGACGTAATTCTCTTAAAATAACAACAAATCTCTTCCAAATAAGTAATTTATTAACCAGTGTGGATTATTAACCACTAGGATTATTGGACAACTTGCTTTCTGATGTAATTTGTACTTTTTTTAGACGAAATACTTTTAAAAATGTAGCTATTTTAAAAATAATACAAAATTTTTGGATTTCAATAACATTTTCTCCCTTTTCGAAGTGTATGTGAGTCACTGTGTTTCTTCGGAAATCAAAACTTCATACGTAGGAAAGCATGAGTACATTATGAAAGAAAGAGAAATGTTTCTTAGTCTACGATATATAATACAAGCCAGAGCGAAAATATACAATAAACTCTTTAGAGTTACCAATCTTTAAAAAAAAACTCTCTTTATCTTTTGAAATCTCAAACACAAATATCTTTTCGAGATTTTTTTTTATAAAAAAAAGTAGTTTTGCTACCAATGATTTCCAGAAATGTTTCCGAGTAGTTTTTATAGAGTATGAATCAGTTTTCTGATATAGAAATTTTACGATGCTGCCAATTTTCAATTAAACAATTTCAGCTGCAAAACTGAATTTATGCAAGAAAGAGTACCAAATAAAATTAATTATAATGTCAATGTTATTACTTTTAATTTACTATGTTTGCCTGCAAAACCTGTTTGTTGAAATACAATGTTTGCTTGAGAATTAATAAAAACTGAAAAACCAATAGTTTGGTTTGAAAATACTGATTAAAATTGCAACGAATCGTTTTCGAAAATCAATGGCGACAAGATACTTTTTTATAAATGCTTCTATAAATATCAAAAACAGACATCCATTGGTTTCTGATGCTTCTAAATATAAAGAACGCTTTTAAGTAGTCTTGTTTAACTCAGAAAAGGCTACTGTATATTGTTGTATAGTTACAGGTATATCTCATTTTTTAAATTAAGAAATATTAGCCTTTTTCAACTCGTGTGAAATTTGATTACGCTTCGCTTAGAATTTATGTCAAAGAAGTCTAAAACAGCCCCTCTTTAATTTCGATCAACCCGTGCTTTCCTACAAATCAATATATCTTTTTTTAGCACCATTTCTTCTGACTTCTGTGTTTATTTATTTACAGTTCCAACAGTGATGCAAATTCAAGTGAAAGGTGGAGGCGTCATGGCAGACATGTATCGTGAAATGGTAACGCAGTTTGATCCGTTAATGAAATCAACTCCCGAATTCGACACTTCAGAATGCTTACCCAATCCGGTTCCTATTGATCTAGACAGATATCAGAAAATTGGTAATATGTTTATAAACAATTTCACAAAAATATATATTTTATTGGAAAGCTTGCAGCTTTCATTCTAAGCTCCTCTTCTCCGATTTAAATAAAATATCAGATTTTTTTTTTTCTTTTTAGGAACATATATTTTCCTATGTTCACGTATAGTTCAAAATTATAATATTGTATGGCATTAAGATTAATTTTAAGTGTTTAATTTTAAGGATAGAAAATAATTTTTTCAATAAAAAAAGGTTACCGTAGCAAATTCAGATACATTACTGTCTATAAATAATTACTAAATGCTCAGGGTTCCATACTGCTATTTGCCATTGCGCCAAATCTAGACAAGTAGTCTTGATCTCGCTTCCCTTTCTCCCTCAGAAAAAATATTGATTATGTCTTCTGGGTCTGATATCTGAATCATATCAGCAAAACAAAGTCTAGGTAATGGAATCCCAAGAAACGTTGGATGCGTAATTAGACTATATTAATTACGTATCCAACGCTTCTTGGCGTTCCATTACCCGCGTTTTATTCTGCTGAGATGATTTTGATATCAGATCTGATGCAATAATCAATAAGTTTTCTGGGCGAATTGTGTGTGCCAGACAGATTTGCTCAGGATTTTCTAATTTTCAGATCACTGGCAACTTACGCCAAAGATTCCTGATCCAATTCTTGACCTGGACACTTTTTCACGCGGCGGGAAAATCATAATTCATAACTCGACATTAGTTTGTAATTTTTCTATAATACGACATAATTAAATTGCCAAACAAAATTGAAATTTCGCAAATATATAAATAAATAAAATACGAATTTCACAAATATAATGAAACTACTCATTTACATACTGAAATAATCACAGTCACAAAATGTGTTACAAATGGTGAAATGCTTTGTGAATGACCGCCTGCACGTGGTTAATAAAAAAGTATCTAAATGCTTTTTGAGATAGAAGGTAAAAAATACAAAAAATAAAATAAAGTAAAATAAAATAAAAAATAAATAATAAAGAAATTGTTGTATTTTTCACTCATTAATGATTTTCATATTCGTTGTTCTGTACTACTCCAGACAGTATATCGCGCATTTATAATTCGAGTAATCTGGATTTGATTGACTATTATCTATGCAAAACATGGGATGTCGTAAATCTTAAATTTAAGTATGTTTTTGAAATATTACTGTGGGATATACTCTCGCATGTTGGCTACACTCTCTGTTGCACCTGAATTGGACTGTATTTCTCTCCGCCACTCATTTACCGGAACTCTGCGTCGAGATTAAATAAGAAAAGGAAAATAGTGAAGCTGTGTGAGGAGGAATGGAAAGAGGAAAGGAAATAGAATATTTTCAACGACGGAAAACGATGTTGATTAAAAACTAAAGTGATGATTCCGACGATTTAAAAGCGAAGATTTAAGACGATTCTATTACAGGACTATAAAATATTTACGACGAATTGATGTTTGATAAAGAGGGTTGTGAATAACCACGAAGAGCGATTTGATGTTTTATTTTTTATTTGTTTGTTTTTCTTCTGTTCGTGATAATAAATGTATGTGTCCGTCAGAGACTAGCTTTTATTTCAAGTGAGTTCTCGTCCATCCTATATTATCCTCCCGCTTTTCTCGGGATGAAATTTTGATGTTCCGAGAAAGACGATATGGATTTCGGGGAAGGGGGTATCAAGGGGGAATTCCACTCTCCCGGCAGGGCATGATTTTTATCTGCGTTGTTCTGTACTACATCTGTACTATCGCGCATTCATAATCAGAGTAAACTGGACTGGTTATCTTAAGACGCAAACCATGTGATGTCATAAATGTTTAAATAAAATTAGAAATTTAAGTATATGCTTGAAATATTGAAACAATTATAAAGTCCGGATCTAGATATCATAAATGTTAAGAACAAGCTATTAATATTTCTTCTACTTTAAAATCCTTTGACATCTAACAAGAAAAAACAACTTCCGTAAAATCTTTACTTTATAAATTCCTTAAGAATGAAATATTTTTATCAAAAGAAAAATATTTCTGTCAATAACTTTCTGTAAATTGATATTGCTTCGAAAAGAATGCGAAATCACCTCCCGTTAATGAATTGAAATCGCATTTCTTTCGTCTCACAAATCTTTTCGGGAGTGGACACAATTCTATTTTTGTTTCCGGGTATTCATATGGACGATAGAGTTATTATCCTTAAATGTTCAAACTTTCAAAGCTATAGAAAGTAAATTTTTCAGATATTTTATAACCCAAATTAGGACAAAAGATAAAACAAAAAGTTGAAGGAAAACTATCAACTGTATACCATAAAAGCAGTTCATTAAGTTAAAATATAGTGCGAAGCTATAATTTCCTGATATACCGATCCGTACATTTTCGCGACACCGCATAAATTAAAACAATTCTCAGACATTTTTACACTTTTTAACACTTTGCAACATAGGTAGTTGAAAAGCGTTTATGAATTCGGGTTGTTTGTCCGTGCTCTAACTCGAGTAAATAGACTCTTGATTCCCATGAAATTGATGCATATTATTAATATATTATTGATGATATATAATTGATGTATACTATTGAATTTTCTATACTGAAAATGAAGTGTGTAGAATTTCGGTTCATTTGTACGGCCAATCAAATGAACTCTGTTTCATTACAGTCTATGGGGAAAAATTATCGTGTATTTTAATGTTATTACGGTATTTAAAACATATCGAAATTGATATACACGACTGCGATGTAACTACAAGGTTTTTACTAGAGAATAAGGCGCGCATAGAATTTATCGCTCATTTCCAGGGATACACAAAAGAATTTGGCTATAGAAAAAAAATAGCAATAATTGAACTATTGAAGCCTATGAATAATAAATGCTGGAAATGCATTTTCAGTTGTAGTATGTGGTTTTAAAGTTAACTATTTTTTAAAAATATTATTTGTTATGTTTAAATTCTATAGATATATGCCGGGTCGCACAAAAGTTTTCAACAACATCCGTTTATTTTCGGAAATTACTGAGTGAAGATTTTGAACTGTGCGATGTATTTAACTGAGCTAACTTTTAGCATACTTTTAACTATGTGTTATGTAGTACGCTTTAGAATATCACAAAATACGAAAACTGCAGTCCGCGCATTAAAATTCCTATTAAGTATTATATAGTGATATTTATTCTTTGACATTCTAATAAAAAATATTCTTAGAAATATTTTCAAGAGACATTGCCTTTGTAATAACATAAATAAAGCAATTAAAATTTTTAAAATTTCACATTGCCATTTTCCTAGCATGTCAGACTGTGGCGCTTGCAATGTAAAGGGCCTCCTGCTGTACTGTACAAATATATTTTTCTATATTTTTAAAAAAATTATAATTAATATTTATACCTTATAAAACACTTATGTAAGAAAGGTAATAAATTCTGTACTTTACAAATAATTTTCCATAGTTAAAATATGATTGTGACTAAAAATGAATGTCATTTTCCTGGTTTGCTCATTTAAGTTCTTTTATAAATATGGCGCTGCACAGTAATTCTTCTTATTTTTCACATAGTTCAAGACTTAAGTGGTAAAATCATAGCTACCAGCAAGATTTTTTAGGTATTTCTTTGAAAATAATTTCTATGATGTCTTTGAAAAAATTAAGTTACTTTTATTATGTTATTTTCCTGGCTTCTATAAATTAACAAGTAAAACTGAAGATTAAATTCTATCTGATCTAATAAGTGCTTAAAGTATTGTAAAAGACGTCGATTTCCAACGCTGTCCAATGGCTAATTCCTAAACCATTTGTTACAGACGTATAGTTCCAATTATAAAAATGTTTTAAATGAGGTTAAGAAATATTTTTTAAAGCGATTTAATTGAAGGTACTGCCGCCGTAGTTTTACGGTAGTGTTAAGTTTTATTAATTAACTTCTAGATTGGTTTAAATAATTGAAGACGTGAGTTTTAAAATTCTGTTTATCGAGAAAATCAAACTTTGGAAAATCGCAAAAAACCTTTTACTGTCTTTGTTTTAATTATAAATTTAGAGATTGTAGCATTACATTAGTACATATTGGTATAGAATGACAGAGAAAACAAAAGCGATAAGGCGAGTTTTAAAATTCACATCTTCATTTTATTTTTACATATGTTGAGGAAATGAAGCTATTTTTTTTCATGATTTTATTTTAAAATGGTATGTTATTTTGATAAGCTTTTAGTTTACTTATAACGTTCATATGTATGTTTACCTAGTTCAAAATTTGTATTAAAATTTTGACTCACTTCCAAATATTCGACCAAGGTTCAATTCGCATACTTATTTATATCCAATAATAATGTAATATTAATACGAATTTAAGTGGTACCGTTTATTTATTTTATAAGACTACACCAAATTCTATTAGGTTAAGTAATCTAATAGAATTTAAAATATGTATCATTTTGTAACGAACTGCGACTGTAGCTTTTAATAATTTAATTTAACAAAATTTCTGTTTTATTTCTACTTATATTTTTAGTACAAGTTGTATATTTTACTTTAATATGTAAACATCAACATAAATTTAAAAATAATACAGTAAAACCTCTAAATAACGGACACCTTGGGAGGGCAGCAATTGTCCGCTATTCGGAGGTGTCCGCTATTGGGAAAACCTCAGAGATAGAAAAATTGCTAATGAATGCTTTAGTCGATTTTAATATGTCCTAAAACCTCTATTATATGATTAACCAGAAATTAAAAAAAAAAATTAAAGCAATAAAACTGAAATAAAATTGTGCATACCTTTATCCTTTGTTTATTACATTCTTAAAAAAATTGTTTTTACAAAAGTTTGCTTCTACTTGCGATTACATGTAATTTGTTTTACAATGTGAAGTTTTAATTCTGTCAATAGTTTTAATTCTTTTAAATCACCTTTTCCTAAAAAAAGAAAAGAAAAGAAAAGAAAATGTATAACTGTTTATTGTGTTTTTCTGCTTCTTGAAAGCATACAATCTCAAATCATCCGAGGGAGGAGGGGGAGGGGGGGGGGTTATGATCACAGATAGATGTAGGGGGAGAGATGGTTTTCGCCAGTTCATCCCCACATTTATCTGTGATCACAAAATTTTTTACACATGGGCCTGACATATTTAGAGGATTTTTTTTTTTCTCGTTAAAAAATAATTTTTTATTCTTTTTTGCCAAAATTACTGTCCGCTATTCGGAATGTCCGTTATTCAGAGGTTAAACATACAAAAATTTTCATTCTTTTTTGCCAAAATTACTGTTCGCTATTCAGAATGTTCGTTATTCAGAGGTTAAACATACAAAAATTTAAGTTTTGGGAGTGGGGATTTGAAAACTGTCCGTTAAATAGAGGTGTCCGCTATTCGGGAGTGTCCGTTATGGAGGTTTTACTGTATTGTAAAAATTATTTTACTCTCAATGTTTAGTGTAAAATCTTATATCTGACGTTTATTTTTATTTCCAGTAAATTTGTGACTGACCCCTTTTTTGCAACAAATAAGATGCTTCAACTTTAAACTGTTATTAATCGGTCAGTTTTAATCGCAGAGGAATGGGACTTTTTTTGTCTTACTTGTTAGAGTAGTGGTAAAAATTTACTAAATATCACTTATAGGACTAGGGGACCGTATAAAAATTTAATTTTCGTAATAAAATATTTTTTTGACCTAAATCGCTAAAAAACAATTCTTTACCTTTTTTGAAGCATTTTTGCAATTGGAACTATATATATATATAACTAACGGTTTAGAAATTAGCTATTGGCCATCGTTGAGAGTGGACACACTGTATAGAAAACATGTTCCTTTAAACAAAATTAAAATGTCAGACCACGAAAAAAAAAAAAAATAAATAAAAAATATATATGTTACAGGCCAAACCCGATTTTAGGCCAAACTAGATCGGCCTAGGCCAAACTAGTCTATCCTAACGCCCATCGGATAAACTAGTTTTTCCTAGGCCAAACCGGTCTATCCTAACGCCCATCGGATAAACTAGTTTTTCCTAGGCCAAACCGGTTTATCCTAACGCCCATCGGATAGACTAGTTTTTCCTAGGCCAAACTAGTCTATCCTAAGGCCCATAGGACAGACTAGTTTTTCCTAGGCCAAACTAGTTTGGCCTAACTCTTATAGGATAGACTAGTTCAGCCTGCTGTTTATTGGTCTGAACTAGTTTATCCTAGGCCGATCTAGTTTATCCTAGGACAATTCAATTTGGCGTGATTTTATTGAATTCAATGACTGCCTCATCGCCAACATTCTAGTTTCTCCTAGGCTGATCTAGTTTGACCTAGACCAATGTAATTATCCGTGTTTTTAGCTCACCGGCGTCAAAGCCAGCGAAATAAAGGGCTCACAGGTTCTGTATGTATGTACGTACGCATGTATGTACGTACGCATGTATGTACGTACGAATGTAGGTAACGATATAACTCTTGATATAAATATTCGATTAGCTTTAAATTTTGGATGTAGGTTCTGATAAGATACTTTTCTGATTAGTTTTGAAAATTCACTGAATAAGAATAAAGGGTGCGAACGGGAGTCTAATCCCCCACCGTTAATTTAGAGAAATGCATTTATCATGCAGAATTATCAATTTTCGTTTAAAATGTTAGATATAGGGTTATTCTGACAAGGCGCCTCCGGGATTAGTTGTGGATGTTTATTGTTTAAGTGTTAAAGAAAGGGCAATGTAGGTACCCCCCCCCCCCATAATTTAGATAAATGCTTTTTAACGCAGAAATTACGGATTTGCTTCAAATTTTGGTTATAGGTTTTTTCTGATAATCAATTCCCTAAATAGTTTTGAGGGTTTAATGGTAAAGTATGAAGGGAAAATGACGGATTTCCCTCTTACCTAGTAAAAACTAGTTTTTCTTACGGGCATATAGATAAACAAGTTTGGCGTAGGAAATCTAGTTTATATAATTGGCGTTAGGATAAAATAGTTTGGCCTAGGCTAATCTAATTTGGCTCGAAATCGGGTTTGGCTGGTAAAAAACATGTATTTCACTATAATAAGTATAAATGTGTGTCAAGAGTAATTGCTTATAACATCAATACAGGAATTTTACATGTCCACCCTAAAGACATAATGCATTTTACATGTTTTTTCCCTGCAGACTCGTGCCAACTGAGATCAGGCTTGCCTTTATTATTATTATTATTATTATTGCATATTCGAGACAGATTGGAGGTGAACATAATTTGGAATCGAACAGCGTTTTCCATTTTTTAGAAATTAATTTCTTGTCGACATATAAGCTATTCTTGTCACGGCATCAAGTTTTTCTTTTCCGTGAAGTCGTAACCGAAAATTCGATTCAAAACGTAGCTTTAATAGTATTTTCTCAAAAGTACATCGCTTTTATGGAAAAATAGTTAGCGCCATTCGATTACATATTTTCTGAGTGAGAATGCCTGTTAATCTTATGCCTTTCCGAAAATGAATTAATTCTTAAATGTGTTAGGATGTAGCTCTTTTGGATTTGAGAAAAGTCCTAAGGAATGACAGAGAAACATATTCACAAATTTACTTTTTACTGAACAGTTTAGTTATGATGTTTATAACTGTCCTTCTTTTCTCTTGTTCTAAACTACATTAATTATTTAATGAATCCCCATTTCAATATTGAAAGGTCTAAGAAACTAAATAATCAATAATACATTGTGTGTTTTTCATTCAGCGAACACCTCGTAATTTAAAAATACATTGTAAATTTATCCAATATGTATGTAGGCAGTATTTTTTAAAGGAATCCTAATTGTATGTTAAGTAAAATCTGAATTTTTTGCAGAAATTGAGTAGAGCCAGAATGAGTGGGGACTGAGTCTTTTTTCACATATTTTTGTAGAGGCAGGGCTCGGGCTGAACTTTTAATTTTTACACACGGTCACGGCAAAATAACTTTCCTTCGGGAAAGGCGGGGCCCGGAACTCGAAATTCTGGCCCGTATAAACCTCTAACAGTATTCTACAACGCATCGAATAAAATACATTATAATGGTGATGACAAAACCACTTTGCACAAGCTTAGCAATGGAGCAGTAGTCGGGATCAATATTAAAAAGAATATTGCCCAATTAAACTGATGGCTTTTCATTCACAGGCTGTTTACAGTCATTGTGTATTTCAGCCTTATTTTTTTATAGAATAACACCCTCGAAAAATAAAGTAAGTTGGATTACTTTTTCCCCTTTCCCCCACTTATATTTAACCATTGAACCCCCAAAACTAATCACAGATACGCTTTATAAAATTAAAAAATTATCCAAAATTTGGACCACATCAGATAATTCTGCTCAAAAAACCATTCATCTGATTTAGAGAGGGTAATCCCACATTCCTCCCTTTATACTTAATCATTAAACCCTCAAAACAATTCAGGGATTCGCCTTTTAAAGAAAAAACTATAAGCTATATTCAAAATTTATGACAAATCGGATAATACGGCATAAAAACCCATTTATCTAATTTAAGGAAGGCGATAAATCGTCCACTAACCCATTATACATAACCATAAGAAAAGACCCAAATTAATTAAAGAAGCACCTGATCAAATGAATTCATGTCCAAAATTTTAAGCAAATTGGATAATTCTGTATTATAACAAATTTATATATTTTAAGGAAGGAAATAAATTGCTGGTTCAGACCAAAAACCAAAGAACCACCAAAATTAATCAATGAAACGCTTTATCAGAATGAACAAATCTAAGATTTGCAGGAAATCGGTTAATTCTTCATGAAAAACCCATTTAAAAAAATTAGGCGGGATTCCCCCGTTCTTCCCTTTGTTCTTATTCAATTAATACCCAAAACCAATTAGGGAAACGCCTTAACAGAAGGAATCTATTCCTAAAATTTGAAGTAAATCAGTAAATTCTGCGTGAAAAAAGCATTTACATAAATTATGGGGCGTTACCCCTATTCTCCCCTCCCTTTATACTTAAACAATTGACACCCACAACAAATAAAGGCGCTTCAACAGAATACTCCTATATCTAAAATTTGAATAAAATATGCTAATAATCCATAGAAATCCATTTATTTGAATTAAGGGAAGGGGCGAATCAGCCTCTCGTCCCCTCCGCCCTTATTCTTCTCCAATGACCTCCCAAAATTAATCAGAAAAGCTCCTCATAAGAATAAACCTATATTGAAAGTTTGATGCAAATCGAGTATTTCTATCAAAAATTACTGCGTTACGTACATACATAGATACAGAACCCACGGGCACATTAGTTCTCAGTCTTTGGTAGCTGATGAGATAAAAACATGTCAAATTACATTATTTCTATCAAGAGTTATCACGTTACATACATACGTACGTACTTACGTACGTACATGCGTACATACATACATATAGAACCTGTGAGCTCATTTTTTCTTTGGCTTTGACGCCCATGAGCTAAAAACACGTAAAATTACATTGGCCTAGGATAAACTAGATCAGCCTAGGACAAACTAGAATTTTGGCGCTGAGGCGGTCATTGAATCAAATAAAATCACGCCAAATTGAATTGGCCTAGAATAAATTAGATCGGCCTAGGATAAACTAGTTCAGACCAATAAACAGCAGGCTAAACTAGTTTATCCTATAAGAGTTAGGCCAAACTAGTTTGGCCTAGGAAGAACTAGTTTGTCCTATGGGCCTTAGGATAGACTAGTTTGGCCTAGGAAAAACTAGTTTATCCGATGGGCGTTAGGATAAACCGGTTTGGCCTAGGAAAAACTAGTTTATCCGATGGGCGTTAGGATAGACCGGTTTGGCCTAGGAAAAACTAGTTTATCCGATGGGCGTTGGATAGACTAGTTTGGCCTAGGCCAATCTAGTTTGGCCTAAAATCGGGTTTGGCCTGTAACATATATATCATATATATTATAAAACAGAAGTTCTGAAACTTCCAAACGAGTGTTTTCAAAAACTACCCGATGGATCTTTTTGCAGATTATATCATTCGATAGGAAATATTTTTGCGGAGGTTTATGATACAAATATACAGGGATAACTCTGATTTTTCGTACTAAATTTCGTATTTTTCGGTTATTTTTGACGGAAGGGTTGCAACAACTAATTTTTTGGTGACAATTATATTTAAAAAAAGAAATGAAATGCTTTCTCTTATGGAAAATAATATAAACATTTCGAAAAAAAAAAAAATCCTGTTAATTCATTGATTTAAAAAAATAATGATAAAAAGAAAAAAATACGTTTAATGCAAAATAATATTATGAAAGGAAAATATTTATCTTTAACGAAAAAAAAAAAAAAAAAAAAAAGAATATTTATAATATTTAAAAAGTAACTCAATGTGAAAGAAAGTTTTGAAGTGACACAATATTTGGCTATTTATTTCTTTCGAGCCAGATTAAAAGAAAACATCTCAAAATTTTCATTAGGTAAAACATAAGTATTTTTTTTTCTTTTTTAAAAAATATTTTTAAATCTAATTTTCCCGTTATGTGTTTTACAGAAGAAACTCGCAAAATTATTTTTTTTTTTCAAAAAAGGCTCTAATTGTTATTTGTATGTTTGTTCAATTGGGTGTTTCAATCTACTTTTGTTGCCAATCAATACGATTATAAACCAAAAAAAGCACAAGACGGAGCGATGTTCGCAAGAACTATTTTCTCTCTCTCTCTCTCTTTTAATGAGTGAGAGCATTTTTAGGAAAAAAAATTTACATTTAACTTAAATACATATATAGCAGTTAATACCACAAAAATGAATAATACTTAAATTTTAGGGTAAATGTCTTTCCACATACATAGATAGTGTAAAATAATTTAACTGCAACTTTTAATTTTTTTTTTTTTTTTTGGCAAAGATATTTCATACGCACTACATTGGTGCGATTTGTCTCTTACGCCAATACCATATATACATCTGGGTAATTAACTGATGCCAAAGTGTCATTATTTTGCTTGATATGGCAACCCGGATGTTATTGTCTATTTATTAATAAATTGTCTATTTACATTTTTTTTCTTTTTTTTTCCAATTATATAAACTATTTTAATCTAGGCACATTTGTCATTCATGCGCCACATTTGCGCGACTGCAATAAAATAGCGATTTTATGCCTCACTTGGTAACCTGGCTGTTGTTTATTTATTAATAAATTTTTATTTTATTTTATTTTATTTTTTAAAGGATATAAATAGTTTTGTTTTATAGTTATTAACTAAACTTTTTAAAATTTATTGTTATTTTCTATTTAAAATAACAGAAAATAATTGTAAACTATATATGTAACTGGTACTTGAAAACAAAATTTTCTCCAAATCGGCATCAGAATTAAAAAAAAAAAAAAAAAAAAAAAAAAAAAAAAAAACGCGTTAATGTGATACGTATATGTTATGTATATACATTTTTTTCACTATACTACAGTATTTAAACATGCTGTATAAATAACGATTATTGTTTTTTCCAAACATGTTTGGCACAGATATTATATACACATTGAGGTATCTGACTATCGCCAAAACGGTGTTATTTTGCTTGATATGGTAACTCAGCAATAGTTGTTTCTGTATTAAGGTATGTGCCTACCTTCGGGGCACTTTTTTTGAAATATGTAAAATTTTAATGAAACACACATGTTTTTAGATAAAATGGGACATAAAACTGTTAATTTAAACAAAATTTCAACAACATTTTCATTAATTTTGGAAATTTAGGTGATTTTTAGCAAAATTTTAGTGAAAATTTGCACTTACGCCAAACCTCCTTTAACAAATTCTAATGAATATTGTGCAATGATTTTCATACAGTACATGAATAACACATTTATCTGTGTTATGAACCAAAAGATTTTCAGTGCCACTAAAAGTTATTGAAATATTCCAACTTTTGTGCGAAAACTCAAAAATTTCTTTAAAACGATCACTTTTTCAAAGGAAAAAAATTAATAAAAAAATTAAATAAATACACAGAGCTTAGCTTCTGGTTCATAACACAGATAGGAATGTTTAAAACATTTTTGCAAAATTTCAAGTGAAAATCTTAAAAACATTTTGAGAAATGACAATTATCGCAAAGGAAAATCACGAAAAACAAAGTTTCTCAGAAAACGGCTTTAAAGATTTTAATGCACAGCAGAAAATTTTTTACCCTCTCTAGACTTTTAAAACTCACTGCATTTGTAGGTCAATTCATCTTTAGCTTTATTCTTAACTAATTTTGCCTTTTTTTTTTGCTTTTCAGATTTTTCTGAATTATTTTTGTTGAAGGCAGTGACCGACAAAATTTTGGAGAAAAATTGCATTTACGTTAAACCCCTTGTAACAAATTCTACTAAATATATTAAAAGAATTTTGATACAGTACATAATTAACATGTTTATCTGTGTTATGAACCAAAAGGTTTGGAATACCACTAAAAGTTATTGAAATATTCCAAACTTTGTAAGAAGCTTTTTTTTTTTTTTTAAATTAACTTTTCAAGGAAAAAATTAATTAAAAATTCAAATATATACACAGAGTTTAGAATTTAGTTCATAACACAGCTAGGAATGAATAAAACATTTTGGCAAAATTTCAAGTCAATAACATAAAAACATTTTGAAAAATTACATTTATCGCAAAGGAAAATAACGAAAAATAAAATTTCTCAGAAAATAAGATTAAAAATTTTAACGCAGAACAAAAATGTTTGTACTTACTTTAGAAGTTTAAAACTCTCCATATTTATAAGTCAATCCCTCTTTTTCTTCGTTCTTAACTAATCTTGCCTTTTTTCTGGCTTTTTGTTTCTTTCTAAATAGTTTTGTTGAAGGCAAAGACTGTCGCTTCGATTTCTGTATTCTCTCTATATCAAATCCCATGTAGTTTCTCAATGTTTGTGGGTTAACTTCCACTCCTAGCAGCTTAAATACAGGTATTAATCCCAAATATCCAGAATTAAACAATAAGACTGCAATGTGGGTCCCTAAAAACAATGTTTTTTGCTCAACAAATGTTTCTTTCGGCAAAACACTCCATAACACATTGTTGAAACACTCATTATTATTTTGTGTCATTCCATGTAAGCATTTTTTCAACAAATTTTTATCACACAGTTCGAGGTAAGAAGGTTTTACAGTCTTTATAACAGAATCTGGGAGACCCGGTGAGTTTTCTGTAAACTTTTTCCCCTCGTGTAATGCTTTTTTATACTTGCACCAACTGTCTGGTCCTTCTGGACATTGTCCATGCATGGGCTTTTTGTTGCTAGAGCAACAATGAAAAAAAGCAGCTATAACAGCAGACTGCATATTTTCTAGGTTGCCAACATTGCTGCGGATAGCAATCCCATAGTAGTTTTGTAATTTATCAATAAATTTATCCGTCAATTTACCTTTTCCACCAAGTCCCTTAGTATTTTTTTTTAATTTTCTTAGCCGTGACCCTACTCTTTTTTGTATATGACCTATACATTCCAATTTTGTGACTGTTTTGTCTCCATAAATATCTTTTACTTTCGTAAAAGCCTTGGAATCACCATCTCCATAGTATTCGGTATATTGGAGATCCCGTTTCCTCACAGATCTTTCAAAAATCCTATATGCCCCAATTGTTTCCATATTTCCTGAGGATCCTTTATAATTTGAACACAAATGATCACTTTTTGTTGAATTTGTCTCACACATTCTGCAATATTGTGTCATCGCCTCAATATCTACAATTTTACCTGTGTCAACAGAAATAGCTGAGACACAGCCATTTAGTGACATATAGCCTCTTCGTTGCCATGTTCCATCTACTGACACACCACAAGTTTTGCCTTTTTTTAACTTTTTTACTTCTTCGGAAGCTGTTTTCATACTTTCTTCAGAAGCAACTTGTACTGCTTGCAACACCTTCAGTTCATGCTGTCTGAATGTGCTTTTTGAAATATATGGCAAATTCAAAGTGAAGAACAACTTTTTGCCAGCTGAATACCCTTTTCCAATTAGCCTCATTCCAAAGGTGAATAAAGTGTTGATGGAGCTTTTTTTTTCTTCTTTCGGGGTTGATGTAAATCCAGTAATAAAACCACAGTCACAAGTTAAACTGAAGTTGGAGCAAAGTCCTTCTTTGGAATCTTCACTCAGTTTCAGTCCTGTTGTAAAACAATTTGGGCAGCAAAGGACAGAGAAAATGCTGATCAAGGTTTCTAAATTTATAATCCTATTACCTTTTAATGATTGGACTTCAGCATCTTTGACATCAAAACTGTCGAAAATCTTCAGTTTCGATGAGCTTGCAGTTTCATTTTCGGGTAATGCAGTATTTTCTTTCCGAGTAGTAGTGTGCTGATTTCCGTGAAACGTACGCTTTTTTGCTTTCTTAGACCGAGCTTTCGGCATATTTGAGAAGAATTTATAATAAGAACTCAATAAAATAAACCTCAAAATAATATAAAAAGCAGGAATTAAGAAATAAAAATCACTGAAAATGATAGCACGCTGTAGCAAAAAAGATGTAAACAACGATCTCGAGGTTACACCGTTGCCGTTCTGTAACTCAAAAATAAGTGAAAAATCTGTTGCCAAATACAAATAAACTAGTAAAAAACAAATACAGGAAACTTTACTGCATATTTAAAAAAAGATTTCTAGTTTTAAGTTGTGTAAAAGTGCTAAAATAATAGCTCAAATTCATTGTTTACATTTTTACAGCTCTTTAAACGCTCACTTCCTGTCTCCGAAATTCCACTTCCGGTTTACTATTTGCGCAATAACTTCGCTTCTAATTATCGTAGAAACAAAAATAAAACAGTTTTGGAATCTTGAATGTATAGACAATAAAATAAGCTAATAAAAAAAATTGGAAAATTTTCAGAAAAATCACGATTTTGAGGCAGGCACATACCTTAAAAAATTGTTTATTTACTTTCAATTTCTTTTTAGAAATTCTATAAATTATTTTGTGCTATAGTAACTTTTTTTATTTATTAATATTTCTTCGCTATTCTAAAACGAAGATTTTGCCGCATTGGTATTGGAAGGAAATCTTGCAAATCCGGGTTTTATCCGGAGTTTTTTTTTTTTTTTTGAAATATGATATTTTCAAATGTAAATTGAGTGCTACTTGATTAACACGTCGGCCAGTTTCGCCAAACTATTCAAATTTACATAAATTCATTTTAAATAACGAAAGAACAATAAACATAAATAAAAAATACAAATTAAAAGTCGAATTAAAAAGCACTTATGACATAAAAAAATACGTGTATCACGTGTAATATCAATTAATATCATGCTTACCATCATCGATTACTGACATTTACTCCTATAATCTGCTATTAATTTTTTTCTCGACAGAATAATCAAGTAGTACCGTACATTGTATAAACTCCAGTTAATGTTACAAAAATAGAGCTAAATAACTAAATTTAGGTGCAAATGCACACACTCATGTTGTAAGAAAGAGGCACAAATGTCATATATGCACATACATTTCTGGCGCCACTTTAACAGAAACTTCGTTTTCAAATGACAGATACATTTCTATTTTCTATTTTACTTTTCTATGTATAGAGCATAACATTTTGTATAATTTTAGAATGCAAATGAAAGTAAATAAATAGTTCATTAATAAATTAAAAACAAAGCTGGATTACCATAAGAGGCATAAAATGTTCATTTTGTTTCAATCACGCCAACGTGATGCGTATATGACATCTGTATACAAAAATGAATTTCACACATTCAAAAAACATTCATCTTATGTTTCTAAGAAAAAGTTTATTTATTCTGCTGCATTTCAAAAACGGAACACAGTAATAGATTTGTCAAGAGCAGATGTACGTTGCGAAATATAATATAATATTGATAGAGGATGTATTAAGGTTTCCACAGATACACATATCCTCAAGTTGAGAGGTTTAGAGTTCAAAAACTATGAAATGAAAACGAATCACTTGAAAATTGTTTAAATTTAATGGTCAATTTCTGTGATCATAATGCTCGCTATTTTAGAAGTATGGTGAATAGACAATATTTAAATTGCTCTTTTCATAATTGTCTCATTTATCTATCAAACTCTACAATAAATGGTCAACTGAAATATTTTTTTCTTAAAAGCCCGAATTTTATTGAATGCATAAGCTGATACAACAACATAATATTTTATTATTATTTTAGTATATTTTGGCATCAACGGGCATTGATTCCGTTGTTGTTGTTTTAATTTTTGGCTCAGTTTTGTTTTTTCTAGCTCGCTGAGTTTTGCACTGATGAAGAATCTCGACAGTAGATTCGAAACAGCTGTTTGCTAACTTTTAAAGCATTTTTGGTGCATTTATAATCGTTGGTTTTCTATCTTTAAATACAATGGCGTTTTGTATGATTTTCAGAAATGTGAGAGAGCATTCGAGGTGAAGTTGCTTTAAAAAACACAATCATATTCAATATTTTGTTTGATTCATGTTTTGTTTTGAAAAATAGACCAGCGCAGCGGGCTTAGCCTGCTAGTATATATATAAAGCGTTTTAGGATGAAACTGTTATTATCCTTGCATACATATGCCAAGAAAGGAAACATAATTACATAAAAATAAACTTATTATTTAAGTTCTTCAAAATTTAGCAATTTTACATATAAAATCCTTTATTCTCCAATAGAAAATAAATCTATCTTTTGAAATTTTGAATTGTTTTCAATGAATAATTTCGATATTTCAGGTGATCAAAGGTTTCATATTTTGTGATATTCATCCGTGCATACATATCATATATATATATATATATATGGTATATATATATGGTATATATATATATATATATATATATATATATATATATATATATATATATATATATGGTATACAGGGCTCTACAATACACACACACACAGACGGGTTTTCAAATGCATTATGAATTTTCAAAATAGTTTATTTAAACTACATTCCGCTCTCCTACTGAATTGTGAAATCTTATATTATAGTATCCTGGATATGTTGGAGAATGTCTTATAATCCATGCTTTACGCATGATTTTTCGTTCTTGTTTATTTAATTAAACTTATTTTTCGTGTGTAAAGATGAAATTTCGTAATCGATTTTTTCATTCGTTAATTGTTATGCTAGAACGATAGCATTATATAAGTAGGTATGGTTCAGACAGTACAACGTTTTGATATTTTTAGAATTTAATTTCAAAGTATTTTTCCGTTAGCCCATCAAAGGTAATAAATCTAGAAATCTTTCTTATATTTTCATGCGAGCTAGAACAACAATGGATTTAATAATGCACCAAACCATACTCGTCAAGAAAGTTTAACTGGCTGTGAGGCTGCAGGTCAATTCCATCTTAACTGGTGTAACACTTGATGACGGATTATTGTTTTCTAAACTGTGTAGGAAATTTATTAATAAAGGCAAAACAAATTTTTATAATTTAAAATATTCCTTTTCAAACACTTCATTCATTTTTTTCAACCAGCAGATTATTTCAATTTCTATTTAAATCCCAAAAATTGTATTTCAAAATTCTGTAACTGATATTACATAAAGAGACAAACATATTTTCTGTCTTCATTACAGTGTAAAAAATATCAAAGCTATCTAGTTAAAAAACGTGGTTTTATGTTCTTAACAACACTGAGCAATGTTCAATTTGTAAAATAAATTTTTACATAAATTTTTGAGCAATAAAAAAAGAAAAAATGGCGTTTAATCTATGTATCTGAAGTAACTTTTATTGTGTAACTGACATAACATTACAACTTTACAAAGACAATATTGGTACTTAACTTATTTTGTTAACAGCTCTTAACCTTTAACTTATGGGACAGAAAAGGAAACGTAACTAGTGTGAAGCAGTCTGTGAGACTGCAAGATTGAAAGATGAATAAAATGCATGATTACTCATAGAATGGTGTTTTTGTACTAGACTTTTTGTAGAAGACTATTATAATTAACATTCACCTATTTAGAAGTTGCTGGTAGTAGTACTAAAGTTCCAAATAAACAAAATATCGATAGTGTTTGTAATTAAATTGAAAATTACAAGTTAAACTATAGAAATTGGAAAAAAGAAAGTGGTCTGTGAGGCTGGTAACATTAGTTAATGGTTAACAATGTCTTCTTATTAGGAATTTAACTATATTATTAATTTTATCCCTCCCCCCTCTCAAATAAGACTTTTCTGTGGAATTGCCCTGTAACAATGAAAAAAATTAAACACCAGAAAGTGGAAAATATGAATAAAAAATAAAGATTTTAATGTATATTTAGGAAAAAAAGAGCACTTTAATCCATTGATAATTTTCTACTAATTAAACTATGATTACATGTTGAAAAATCAATTTAGAAATCTAAAATGATGGTTTAAATTCCATTTTTTTCTTTCTTGTTGGCATACCTTAAAAACGCTAATTTTTTAAATAAAATCACTAACTCACGTTTTCTACCAAACTGAAAAATAGCCCACGTCGAATTAATGTAATGGATTTTTTTTTTTTTTTTTTTTTTTGAAAAATTCTGAGTTGCGAACATGAAATTAGATAGGATTTTTAAGAAAAAAATTGAATGCTTATTTAAAATGTGTTAAAAATTATAAATAATAAAAGTAAAAATAATAATTTTTACTTTTATTACTTACATTTTTCTGTTTAACTCCATTTTGTGTTTGTATGCAAAGATGGAATTTTGTAATAAATTTTTCACTCATTTTTTGATATTCTAGATTTATTTAAAAGTATGTATACTAAAAGTATGTATATTATTTAAAAGTATGTGTTTTTGATGAATCGCTTTTGATAATATTTTAATATTTTAAAAACTTAATTATAAATTAATAAGTGCTTATAAAAAATCACATTAAAAAAACTATTTTTACTTTTATACTTATTTTCCATACTATAAAATTGTGCCACAAAACTCATTTTAATTTTTTTTCCATAAATTTTGCATGTTTTAATAACTTTATCCAGAGGTAATAAAATCTGAATATAGTTTGAACCTTCACATATTTCAGTTTTCTGTTGCCTCTCGCATTAAATCACGGACAATTCTCCATTATCTTTAAGCGATATGCACACACATTTTTCTTCGCCATTTCTTTTATCTTCGCAACTCTTTTTCTACGCTCTGTTACGTTTTCGATCTCGCAGAAGTTTTCTTTTGAGGCCGCTTTCGAGTTAAACGGATTAGGCTGTTTTAATGGTAGCTTCCGTGCTTTCGTACTTTTAATGGGCTTTTGAATAGGTTAATCGAATCAATGAGGTTAAAAATCGAGACGCTTTTAACAAATTGAATTGGCAGACATTTTTGGAAGTAGCGTGTAGAACTATTCTCCGAGAGTCGATCGCACATTCAGCTTTTATCGCAGCTTCAGATTGTGATACATTAACCAAATGGTTTGTTTCTGAGAAAGGTGTTAAATCAAGTCTTACAAATGAGATAAATAAAGTAAAAAGTGTAATATTAAAAAAAAGTACTTATTATTATTTATTTATGTTTTATTTTCTTTATTTCAGCGTTAAAAAAAATCAAATTTACATTTTCACAGCACTTTTTAACAAGGGCGGTTTGGCACATACAGTCGTCCCCGCTTATACAAATATTAATGGTTCCAGAAAAATTATTCGATTAAGCGGGGTATTTGATTATGCGGGGAAACATATAAGTGTGATATTTAATGATTAATAAAAAAGATAAAATTACCAACTACATTATCTATACTAATAAAAGAACAAAACGCTCTGTCTGTCTGTGTGTGTCTGTGTGTCTGCGATGGCTAGCAAAATCTACAGCACGTACGAAGCTCAAAAATTTTTTGAGAGTAGCCCAATGTCTCTCCTGATGCACCTGATGCTCAGAATTTCAAAATTCTATTTATTAACTGAGTAATTAATTAAATACCAAAGCTCACTCTCATAAAAAATCGCCTTTTTTCGCTTTTATTCCATTTCATTTTCTTATGGTTGATTGGTTGCATAAAATTTTCGCAGAAATAATTAAAAAAGCTGGGACAGACCTTTAAAATTCATAGACTGGCAAACTGTCAGTTTAAATGAGGATTTTTTTTTTTTTAAATCACAGCTGCTGTACACCATGGAGAAAAAAATAGGTGGAGGCGAAGTAAACCGAAAAAAGGTTTGCAACACGGAGTAAGAAGTGTCTTACTCCGTGGTTTGCAATATTAAACCATTTATCGCTGAATTTTAATGTCTCAAACAAAAGCACGAGGGAGGAATTTTGTATTAATAAAACGAATTGAAAGAAACGAATTACAGCTGAAGCATATTTTACGAAGAAATAGTAATTTTTTTAAAATGGTTTTTTTCTATTATATTATTTAGGTTAAAGTTAAATTGCATTTATGTTATGGTTAGAATAAGGATATGTTACAATAAAGTGAATACATTTAGGCTAGGTTACATTTCTGTTATATTTAATTTACGGTAGGGTACTGTTAAGTCGCTGTTAGGTTACAGACAGTTCTGGTTACGGTATAAAAGTTTAAGGTTAGGAATTTATACACAGAGTGAACCTATACGCAAGATTTGATTAAAAATAACACTTACTTTTGTTAAATAGCTCTGAAATTATAGTACTATATACCAACCTTTTAGCTACTATCGTGTATCGATTTCATTCATGGTATAGTCGGATTTAAGAGTGATATAATTAGTTTAAAATTCAAAATATTTCACTTGGGATTTGTATGTGAAAATAATAATTAGTTACGTGACTTAACAGTGATTTTTACGGGTAAATATCAACTTTTTTACACGAAAATCATGCAATCGTTGGATACATATACCCTCCCGCGTTTTTCATTGCTCATTTTGAGTATTTTTAGAGCTTAATATTAGTTGTTTTTAAAACCGATTTTTCACACAGTCAGTGGCTACGTATTTCAGACAGTGCATTTCTGCATGTAACGAGTTAATGATAAAATCATACAAATTTTAAGTTCGTTTAATATTGTTAATACGGACCCGGGCAACGCCGGGCGGGTCAGCTAGTAATTAATAAAAGTGCAATAAAATCGTTATAAACTTCATAATACAAACTAAAATAAATACAAATGCAAATATAAAAAAATACGCAATAACTTAATGTAAGTAAATTAATGTATTTGGTTTAGATTAGATTCCACTTAATACAGGCTAATAATTAACAAGCTAATAATGTTAGGCTTGTTGAAGGTATGATAGGTGAAACCGGCGGGAAAATATAACCCTGCCCACAGACAAATAGAGCCAATGAAATAAGTTTTATGCCAATAATTTGTGCTGAGAACTACTAAGTCAGGTATGATTGACAGGTATTTTTCGTAAAAAATAAATAATACTTTTTCTACATAAAACCACGCAGGAAGAACTGGGAATTTGTTTTTGGTGTAATGGAACCGGAAATGACAACATGTGGTGTGTGTTAGAGAGGAAAATTCCAGTTGAGATTGGTTTTTAGTACTCATTTTTAACCATCGGCGACTCGGATATTATTTCATTAAGCGGGGACGTTTGCGAAAAATATTCCGTTAAAGCGGGGGAAAAATAACATTGACTCAATAGGGATAAATTCGGTTCCGGAGGATTCTATTCGATTAAGCGGGGTATTCGATTATCCGTTACCCGATTAAGTGGGGAGGACTGTAATTAACTCCATTGCTTTAACTGATATACGATTGTAACCATATTTGAAATTACTAAAGGTATTAAACCTGAATCAGAATTATGATATAAATACGAACGAAAAACCATGCACCTACCGCAGATATTGTAGCTCTTTCCAACGCATTCAGAATATTGGTACAAAATTTCACAGATTATTTAAATGGGAGAGGATGTCTAAATAATGATGCATTTTCAATCCAATTATAGCAAGAATTTCTGCAAGAACTTCTGCATAAATAGGCGGAAAATTTTCGTTTTTTTTTTTTTTTTTTTTTTTTTTTTTTTTTAAATATTGTGTATGATCTATAGATTCGTATGTAATTAGTATGTCATAATATGGGTGATTCTTCAAAATTTGGTTAACTTATGGCCTAATTTTGACTGTTTTGAGATAGTTATTAGTAAAGTTATAATTCTACACTGTGGGTATAATATCTACTTTGTTGCATCTAAAAGAGCCAATCACTTTAATAAGTATTTTAAGGATAATCTATACTAATAAAAGAACAAAACGCTCTGTCTGTCTGCGTGTGTGTGTGTGTGTGTGTGTCTGCGATGGCTAGCAAAATCTACAGCACGTACGTATCGCAAACAATGCGAAATCGAAGCTATAAAATCTACCCGATAATATAGACATCGTCGTTTTACGTGTGAAAAATAATTGTTTTATCTTACAAAAAAAAAAAAAAAAAAAATGAAGCTTCAAAAACATTTCACTTAAAACTTAACACAAACTTTATTCCAGAATAAATTCTACTACTCTTTTTTATCATTGCTCGTGAGCATCTGCGAAAAATAAAACCACGACCATGGAGTCACCATGAAAGTGCGGACACTAAAGCAATTATAAATATTAATCTAATTCGCGACATTCTCCCACCTTGAGTTTTCGACAGTTAAACTCAACAATGGGTACAATAAAATATAAAATAAAATATGACTAATACTTACATTACAGTGATAAGATACAATTCTTACAATATTACATTTCTCAAAACAGGTAAATAAACATTTTCTTCTGCAAAATTCAAATAAAATTAAACATATTATTACAAATTCAAATTAACACTATGAAATATACTAAAAAATAAGAATAAAATTTTTTGTTGAAACAGTATTTAAAGTTAATAACGTTTTGGGACAGTCACTATTCTGCCACTTCTCGTTCTTAATACTGGATCACTAGAAAGTTCTTTTTGGAATCTCTAAATTGTACAGTTTTTGGACAGGTCTCAAAAGTTCACCATTTTCAGTTTTTAATCGTGCAACTCTTGGGTGGCCATCTTTACCAGAAATAAGTTCTTGCACTCGGGCTAAAGCCCAATAGGCACGTTTCTTATCAGACTCTACGAGTACGACATCACCAATGGTAAGTTGCTTGACATTCTTTTGCAAAGAACTTTGCTGGCGCAATTGTCCTAAATATTCAATACGAAATCGCTTACGTAAGTGTTCTCGAACATGTTGCCTATACTTAACTCTTTTATTTAATTCTTGCGCGTCAATTGCATCAAAATCTCTCACATCTGAAGATCTTATGTCCTGTAAAAACATTGATGGTGTTAACGGTGCTAGATCGTTCACATCTTCAGTAGCATAAGTTAGAAGTCTAGCATTCACAACTTGTTCACAATCACAGAGAATTGTGAGCAGTTCTTCGTAGGATAATGAAGCTCTACCTAGAACTTTTCTCAGGATGCGTTTCACCATTTGTATCAATCGCTCCCACCAACCGCCCCACCAGGCAGCGGTAGGTGGGTTAAATTTCCAGCGAATCTTTTGTGTTGCTGCAACGGCAGAGATTTGCTCCCAATCTATGGCTGAAAATGCTGTGTCTGCCCCGACGAAATTTCCGCCGTTATCAGAATACACGGTGGTTGGTCTTCCTCTTCGCGCTATAAAACGCCTGAAAGATTGGAGGAAAGCATCTGTAGATAATGACGTAACTAATTCTAAGTGTATGGCCCTATACACTGCACAAGTGTACAGAACAATACAAGCCTTTTCCTCATTCTTTAAATATAATGGGCCGGCTAAATCAACTCCAATTATCTGAAACACCGCTGCGTCTTCAACTCTTTCTGCTGATAATGCAATAGAAATCGATTCTGTCTTTTGTGCACTGAATCTTCTGCATCGTACACATTTCTGTACTACTGCTCGAATAGTTTTCCTAGCTTTTACGATCCAGTAGTCTTCTCGTAACGATGTCATCATAAGAGCCACTCCTGCATGCAAAAGCTCTTGGTGTTTCCAGGAGATCAGGCGGTGGACTACAGGATGGTCAGAAGGCAAAAGAACAGGGTATTTAAAATTGAAAGCATCTTCTCTATAAATAACTTGCGTTTTCACTCTTATAATACCATTTTCATCTAGGATTGGTCTTAAGCTACGTATCTTCTGATTATTCTTCTCATTGAATCTGTCTTTCTGAATCAAAATTATCAATTTTCTTTCGGCTTGTTCTAATTCCAAACACGTAAGTTCAGAAACTTCTTTTGAATTAGGATTTCTTAAATTGTTTAAGAATCTTAAAATCCAGGCGATCAATCTTATAATTTTCTTAAAAGATGAAAACCGTCGATAATACCAATCACTAGATTCTGTGTTCTTGTTCATTGCTGAAATGACACTTTTCCGTTTTTCAGAGTTAATAATTTCTTCATCGGGAATTTCGGCACTTTGAGGCCAAGTATATTCAGGTTGAGCCAACCAATCCGGTCCCTCCCACCATCTTAATTGTAAAAATTGTTCAATCGAACAACCTCTGGAAGGGATATCTGCCGGATTAAATTTTCCTGCAATGTGTCGCCATTGGTTCTTTTGAGTTAAGGATCTGATTTCTTCTACGCGATTCCAAACGAATATTCCCCATCTTTCGTCTCGCTTTATCCAGCTTAAAGCTGTAGTTGAGTCACACCAATAAAATATCTTTAAATTTGGAATTCGTAGATCAGATATAACTCGACTTCCCAACCTGGCTCCAATGCAGCATGCTAAAAGCTCCAACCTGGGTATCGTTATGTTCTTAAGGGGAGCTACTCTTGCACGTGACTGTACGAAAGTTACGAGGATTTTATCTTTTCTCTTTACTCTTAGAAAAATGCAAGTAGCATACGCATGTTTGCTTCCATCACAAAATATGTGAAGGCCTACATCATTACTTTCATAATTATCAAGATACATCCATCGCTGCAATTTGATGTCAGAAATCATCTTCAATCCTTGCACCCATTTTAAAAATTGTTTAGCCAAATTAGTTGGGAGTAATTCATCCCACTTAATTTTTAACTTCCAGCATTCTTGTAGAATAAGTTTAGGGAGCAAAGTCACTGGAGAGGTAAATCCAAGAGGATCAAACACTTTCTGAGCGAATGAAAGTACAGCTCGCTTTGTGGGAATAATTTGTTTTTCCTCAATAGAACCGATTTTGCAAGATAGGGTATCGTTTTCCAGATCCCAGTTTAAACCTAATACTGGTGTTACATTAGCTGCTGAATTTTCAGAAATAATTTGAATGGGATAATTTGACAACCATCCCCTGAGATTAAATTTTGCAGAGAATAGTAACGTTTGGGATTCAAATATAAACTTATTTAATTCTTCAACTGTGTTGAAACTGCAAACACAATTATCTACATATAACGATTCATTCAAAATTTCTACTGTAGAAGCAAGATTTTCAGTCGCACTTTCTAAATGATGTCTCAAAGTAGCCGCTAATAAAAAGGGGCTACAATTGATTCCAAAAACAACACGTTTATGTCTATAAATTATGCCATTTTCCCATATAAATCTCAGATAGTCTCTATCCTCTGCTCTAATACCAATTTGTAGAAATGCCTTCTCTATATCGGATACTGCACCAACAGGATATTTCCGAAACCGATGCAATATAGAAGGAATCATTTCAATAAAATTTAATCCCTTATCTAGGCAATCATTTAGAGAAGGGGAACCTTTAACATGAGCCGAAGCGTCAAAAACTGGTCTAACTTTAGTAGTTTCACTCTATTCTTTAAATACAGGTCTGTGTGGCAAATAATGTACTTTAGTTTCTTTATTATCAACCACCCTTTCAATTATTCCTGCATTTATCCACGAATCAAATACTTCGCTATATACCTCAATTTTATTTAAATTAATTAACTTTTTCCTCGTTGTAGCAAGTCGCTTTTCGGCCAATTCTCTATTGTTAGGTAAGCAAGCTTTATCTAGCACCCATGGCAATGCTACTTCGTATCTCCCTTCTGAATCTATTCTTATATTACTCTTAAAATGCTGCATAGTTTCTTCATGAATTTCAGATTTAGTTTTGGATTCAACTGGATCCGTTATACCCATAATATCCAGCTTCCACAAATCAGCAACGGAACAATTGTTCCAAAGTGATGAAATAATCATAGCAGCCTTATTTGTTTCTGATTTAATACTTGGAATTTTCCCCATTAGAGTCCATCCCAAATGGGTTTTTACCGCAACCGGACCACTTTCTAAAACTTTAATATTTCCGGTGAGTAATTTTCCGGCCACATCAGAACCAATCAATAATTTAATTTCATTTTCGGTTTCGGTTTCACATGAACTATTTTCAACATCAGAAATTTTAATGCCACATTTATTTAATTCTGATAACCAAGGCCCAGTTGGCACTTTTCGTATTTTAGAACAAATAACAGGAACATCTAAAACATGCATATCACATTTATAACTGTTGTCTATGCTACTTAAGTGAATTCGATACTTATTATGCTTTGTTTCACTTGTTTCAATATTACCAAATAATGTGTGAATTAATTTAATTTCACCAATACTTTTATAATTCAAATATTTAATTACATCTCGTGATAAATAGGAACGTTCGGATCCTGTGTCAATAACTCCACGCACGATTTTCTCTTTTCCATTGTGCTTTACACGGACACTCAAAGTTTGGAGTAACACAGTAGGATCCGAAGCTTGAGTAGTTAAAACAGTGTCACTACTCCCTGATTCATGTTTATGACTTTCTAACGACACATTACCACCTTCATTTAAAACATTTTGACATAATATTGAAAAATGTCTTTTACCACAATTCGAACATTTAATTTTAGAGTTACAATTGCGTGAAATGTGGTTTTTCTTCAGGCAAACAAAGCAAGCTTTTTTCTTCAAAATTAAGTTACGTTTCTCATCAAAAGAAAGCGAACTAGCTTTAAAACATTTTTCTGATAAGTGACACTGGTCACAAAATATACATAAATCTTCACGTTTTTTAACTAAATTCTTATTAGACTTATTATTTATAAATAAATCTGTGGCAGTTGGCATTGAATTATATTCATTATTACATTTATGATATTTCTTTGGGTTTTCAAAACCAAGATTGGAATGAGCCAAAAGAACTCGCTCTTCCGCAATAACTTCATTTTTCAAAAAATCAAGGATAGAATTTAATTGATTCTTACCTTGAGCAGTCTTCTCACGCTGTCTTTCCCAGATTTTAAGGACATCATGAGGTAGACAAGATTCTACAAGTGGGAAAAGTATGCTGGCATACTTTTCTTCTGTGACACCGAATGATTCTAGAGACCTAAGTTTTGTCTCTAGATTATCATATAACGACGATAAATTGAAATTCTTACTTGATGATTGATTATTATTTAAAACTAATTGAAGAAGATCTCTAACATATATCTCAATAAGTGTATCTTCTCTGCCAAACCTTTCTTTCAGATGTAGAATTACTTTTGGATAATTATCAGCTGAAACCGGATAACTATTTACTATCTGTGCTGCTTTGGATTTCGGCGTTATCGCCTGTAAAAGATAAACAAATTTCAAATGGTCATCTAAAGTGGTGTCTTCATGAATTTTACTGAATGAATTCCAAAAGGTTAACCATAATCTTGCATCGCCATCAAACGGCTGTAAACTTATTTCTGGTAAGCGAAGTGGTCGCGACAGTGTTCTTTCAACATCCGTATAATTCTGCGATCGGAGTTGTTCTTCGATAGGCTTCACCAAAAATGCCTTTACTTTTTGCTTTATAGCAATAAATTTTTCTGTATACTCTTCGCAAGCTTCAAATTCTTTAGAATAATCTTTTTCTATAACTTTCTCTGTCAACATAAAATTCAAAATTTCTTCATCTACAGCTCGCAATCTTGTGCTTTTATCTTCCAGTTGACACATTAAATTCTCTATTAAATTAGTATCTGGAGTTGCGTCGTTTAAAGCTTCATTTAAAGCATTATAAGTTTTCGTAAATCCAGATCTAAGAGGAGTTCTTTTGATTTTCAAAGCATCCATTTTTTCTCAATGACAACTTCTGATAACAAATAAAAAACAGTTACTTTTCACACGTCCCTATTAGTTCGGACGCCACATATCGCAAACAATGCGAAATCGAAGCTATAAAATCTACCCGATAATATAGACATCGTCGTTTTACGTGTGAAAAATAATTGTTTTATCTTACAAAAAAAAAATGAAGCTTCAAAAACATTTCACTTAAAACTTAACACAAACTTTATTCCAGAATAAATTCTACTACTCTTTTTTATCATTGCTCGTGAGCATCTGCGAAAAATAAAACCACGACCATGGAGTCACCATGAAAGTGCGGACACTAAAGCAATTATAAATATTAATCTAATTCGCGACAGTACGAAGCTCAACATTTTTTTGAGAGTAGCCCAATGTCTCTCCTGATGCACCTGAAGCTCAGAATTTCAAAATTCTATTTATTAACTGAGTAATTAATTAAATTCCAAAGCTCATTCTCATAAAAAATCGCCTTTTTTCGCTTTTTTTCCCTTTCATTTTCTTATGGTTGATTGGTTGCATAAAATTTTCGTAGAAATAATTAAAAAAGCTGGGACAGACCTTTAAAATTCATAGACTGGCAAACTGTCAGTTTAAATGAGGATATTTTTTTTAATCACAGCTGCTGTACAACATGGAGAAAAAGGTAGGTGGAGGCGAAGTAAACTAAAAAATGTTTGCAATATGAAACCATTTATCGCTGAAATTTTAAAGTAGCGGATAGCGACAGCTTAATGCAACAATGTTAAAAGTTAGATTGCATAACGAAAAGGGGGAAAAAATAAAAAAATCCCTACCCGGTTTTGGCAAGCTGTTTTCTTGATATTGATATTCGTTTCGGTCACTTTTCCTTGTGTTTTACATTGTTTTGTGCATTTATATTTTCTTTTTCTCATAATTTTATTACTCTTAATATTATAACGTGAAATGTTAATACGATAGCGCATTCCTATATTAAAAATAATTTTTTCTTATTTAAAAATTAGCATAATATTTATGCCTTATAAATATTAGAAAAATATTTCAAAATTCTATCGCGTATTTTTGAACAAACTCATGCATATTTTAATAGTTTGATTCCGGCGTTAGTAACCTCGGCATTAACCAGTTTTGTCCATTTTAGAAATTTTTTCAATGCAGTGCTTTTGTGCATACAGAGGTGTTTTTTAGGGTTTTAGAGTCGTAGACAGCAGCTTTGACGAGTTTCGTTGTGGCACAACTAGTTGCGTGCATCCAGTAATGTTTTTTTGTTGTGATTGTTGTTGTTTAAATGGTCGCGCAGAGCTCATAAGCGCGTTGACCGCGGTACTGACGAGTTTCATGTATTTTAGAGACTGCTGCACAGCGAGTTTTATGCATCCAGTGATGTTTTTTTGGTTTAAATGGGCGCGCAGCGCTCATACGTACGTTAGTGACTGCGGCATTGACGAGTTTCGTGCACTTTAGAGATTGCTGCACAGCGAGTTTCGTGCACTTTAGAGATTTCTACACAACGAGTTTCGTGCACTATAGAGATTGCTACACAGGGAGTTTAGTGCACTTTAGAGATTGCTACACAGCGAGTTTCGTGCATCCAGTGATGTTTTTTTTTGTTTAAATGGGCGCGCAGCGCTCATACGTACGTTAGTGACTGCGGCATTGACGAGTTTCGTGCACTTTAGAGATTGCTGCACAGCGAGTTTCGTGCACTTTAGAGATTTCTACACAGCGAGTTTCGTGCACTTTAGAGATTTCTACACAGCGAGTTTCGTGCATCCAGTGATGTCTTTTTTTTGGTTTAAATGGGCGCGCAGCGCTCATACGTACGTTAGTGGCCGCGGCATTAACGAGTTGCGTGTACTTTAGTGATTGCTACACAGCGAGTTTCGTACATCCAGTAGTTTTTTTTTTTTTTTTTTTTTTTTTTTTTTTTTTTTAATGGGCGCGCAGCGCTTATACGTACGTTAGTGACCGCGGCATTGACGAGTTTCGTCCATTTTAGAGCCTGCTGCACAGTCAGTTTCTTGTGCCCTATGTTGTTTTTTTTGTTGTTATTGTTTCGTTTTAATAGGTGCGCAGCGTTTAAGAATCATCATTGGAACTGTTCACGTCGTTAACTGTATGCCGAAAATTCCGTGTTTTGATTCGTGAGAATTTTTATGTTTCTGAAAATTCAGTTCGTTCGAGAGTGCTTGTCACTAAAATCGCCAAAATCCAGTGTCTGGTTTGGTTTAGGATTATGTCATTAATATTTGAAAGAATGCGTTTTAATTATTAATATTCTAATATTAAAAAGATTATAATATGCTTTCATCGTATATTTCTATGAAATAGCAATTAAAATCATCATTAAAAAATAAAATTGAAGAAATAATACTTTTATTATAACCTTTGTCTAAGTTTATTAGTATAATATCACTTTAACATAAATACCAAGAAAACAACTCGCCGAAACCATGTAGGGATTTTTTTTTTATATTTTTCCCCATTTCATTACTCAGTCTAAGTTTTAACATTATTGCATTAAGCTGTCTCTATCCGCTACTAAATTTTAATGTCTCAAACAAAAACACGAGGAAGGAATTTTGTATTAATAAAACGAATTGAAAGAAATGAATTACAGCTGAAGCATATTTTACGAAGAAATAGTAATTTTTTAAAATGTTTTTTTTTCTATTATATTATTTAGGTTAAAATTAGATTAAAGTTAAATTGCATTTATGTTATGGTTAGAATAAGGATATGTTACAATAAAGTGAAGGCTATGTTACATTTCTGTTATATTTAATTTACGGTAGGGTACTGTTAAGTCGTTGTTAGGTTACAGACAAGTTCTGGTTACGGTACAAAAGTTTAAGGTTAGGAATTTATACACAGAGTGAACATTACGCAAGATTTGATTAAAAATAACACTTACTTTCATTGAATAGCTCTGAAATTATAATACTATATACCAATATTTTAGCTACCATCGTGTATCGATTTCATTCATGGTATAGTCGGATTTAAGTGTGATATAATTAGTTTGAAATTCAAAATATTTCACTTGGGATTTGTATGTGAAAATAATAATTAGTTACGTGACTTAACAGTGATTTTTACGGGTAAATATCAACTTCTTAACACGAAAATCATGCAATCGTTGGATACATATTCCCTCCAGCGTTTTTCATTGCTCATTTTGAGTATTTTTAGAGCTTAATCTTAGTTGTTGTTTTTAAAACCGAATTTTCACACAGTCAGTGGCTACGTATTTCAGACAATGCATTTCTGCATGTAACGAGTTAATGATAAAATCATACAAATTTCAAGTTCGTTTAATATTGTTAATACGGACCCGGGCAACGCCGGGCGGGTCAGCTAGTAAGTGTATATAATAAGTATTTCAGGCCCTAGTCACTTTTAGGACGAGGGTTGATGGTCTAGGGACTGATGAATCAAAGCAAAATCAAACACAATTTATTATTTTAAATAAACACAAAAAGCTGCAGGTGATCAAAATAACAAGGCAGACAAAGCTCAAATTTACGATAAGTGATGAGATCAATTATTGATTAACTGTCTTTGAAACAACTTACCTAGGGCCTGAGAGTTAGACTGGCACAGCACGTGTTTCCGTAACAAAGTCGGCGACCGCACTAAAAACGAAATGGCTGCCGCGGCATTAGTCGTGTTTACAGCTAACTTCACATCGATGCTTTTGCTTGAGCAAGTTATAACAAGTTGGAAATTGCACGTGAAGCGTAGCAAATTAGGTGCGTTCGGACGATAACGAAGTTTTAAAAATATTACGTTCATATATCAATCTCATAACATTGTAAATAGTGAACTACAATTAAAACGCTCATCAAACAATGTTCTCCCTATACCATTATGTAATGGAATACTTTTGTGTGGCCTTGTAAATCAATAACAAATGTTCTTTGCACCACAAATTATGTAAGATGTATATTATAATATGTACTTTATAGTTGCATATAAATTTTATTAAGTTCGCATGAGTGTAACACGATTAAAATGCATTTGAAACATTTTTCCCCATTGACCGTAATGTAATGGAATACTTTTGATTGTCCCTGTAATTGATCTATTCGTCCGAGTTTCATAAAATTTGAAATAACTCGAAAAAATTATGTAATAATTATGTATTTTAAATTTCAAACGTATAGAATATATTTGAAACATTTTTCCCCATTGACCATAATGTAATTGAATACTTTTGATTGCCCCTGTAATTGATCTATGCACACGATTATCAAAAAATTTGAAATAACACGACAGAATTATGTAATAATTGCGTATTTTAAATTTCAAACGATTAAAATGCATTTGAAACTTTTTTCCCCATTGACCGTAATGTAATGGAATACTTTTGATCGTCCCTGTAATTGATCTATCCATCCGATTCTCATAAAATTTGAAATGACTCGACAAAAATATCTAATATTTATGTATTTTAAATTTCAAACGATTCGGTTGGGTAGTTTTTGCGTTGTTATATGCGGACAGACGGACGGACGGACAGACGGACGGACAGACGGACGGACTGAACGACAACTATAGGTGCTACGTATTATATAATTACGAACGCACCTAAAAATCTCCATAAGGTTAAATGCCGCGTATTTTTTAATTTCGCAAATAGCTTGGGACTGATGTTTTTTAACGCTTAAGCTTTTTGATTTGAAATAATCTGATACAAAATGTTATTAAAAAGTAAATCGCAATGACAAGGTTAGTAACGTAATACTAAACGTTTTTAATTCGAGTTAAATCAAAGTATTATACATAGAATTAGAATAACAATGAAATGTTGCTAATTTTGGGAGATCTTACATATGGCTAGGGACTGGCATTTGGAGTAGGAAGAAACGATTTTCGGAAACAAAAAATATTGTGATGTAAATCAAAGTGAGTGACCAAACGACACAGACTTTATAATATCGCTTAGTAGTTGTAAATATTTTATAAAATAGAATAAATATGTGAAAATTGATGGCTAACACCAAGTTAACCAAATTTTGGAGAACCAGAATCACTCATATACAAAAAGTTATTTCATACGCGCGTGACACTATAAAATTCTCCTGTAGAAATTTTCGTCAATAAAAGGAAATCTACTTGAGATCTTTTGAGCATGCTTGTAATCTATAAAATTTACACATGCCTAGTAATAGAGCAAAGACTTAGATAAATTAAAAAAAAGCATTTAACAAATGAAAATGCACTTTTACCAATTTATTATCCACAGACAGTACACTATAAAAAAAGAAAGTATTATTGCACTTAATTTCGGATCCCAGGCTCAGAAAGCACCGGATGGGTCAGCTAATATATACATATTTTTAACGTAATTGTGGATATAACTGAAGAAAAAAAATATGAATAAAATTACACGTAAACCATATTTTACCACTTTTTAAATTTAAAGAAAAAAAGTGATCAAAATCATTCATGTAAAAAGAAGATTTATCTTTCTCATTGGAATAGTCTCTTAAATAAAGAAAAAATGTTTGAAATTTAAAATAATGGTAATTTTATATCCTGCGTTAAAGAGGGAATCAACTATTTACAAAGCAATAAAAAAATTATAAACAAATAAACAGGCTGGAATTTGAAAAGGTTTTTGTCAAAAATAAAAGAGTGTCTTAATTCAGGATTAAAAAAAATAATTAAAGCATAAAAACATGCCAATTAAAAACCTGAGTATTTATTTATTGCAACATTTTTTCTTTCTAAATTAATACAGGACTCTAAGATCTATACAGAAAAGAAACTTCTCTTTATTTTCGACTTTAAACATGTTTTTACAAGGATATTCCAAAAATAATACGATACTTCTTTTTTATTTTATTGTTTTTCAAATTTTGAACTTTTTGCTCATCAAGTAATACATTTTTTTTCGCAATTTAACTTTTCGCTGAATATTTAAAACAATAAACAATTAATTTTTTAAAACTGTTTTCTTCATTTACGCATAAATTATTTATCATGTAGCAAATCTCAAGTTTCTGTGTATACAGTAAGTACTTCATGGTTCTTTTGATCTATCAAAGAGTGACTGTTAAAATCAACAATATTCTAATCTATAAATTGTAAACTGTATGAAATTCGAGCTTTCTATATAATAGAGATAACCTTATAGCATTCTTCGTTTCAATTCTCAATATGTATTACCTTTATATTTAGAGTGAGAGAAGGAAAATCAATCCATATAGCTTCGTGTAAATATACAGCCTGAATAAAAAAACAAATGGTTAAGTGTCAGCACAGAACTCACACATAATTAAAAAATTTCTGTGAAATTCCAAAGAATCTACGGGTAATCCATTATCTAAGTCTTATGTAAAATTACAGAGATTAGAAAAACCGAGATTCTGTTAAAAAACAGAGAAATTACTCCATAAATTTATTATAGACTCTGTAAATTAACATAACATTAAAAATGTACAATACTATGTTAATTTATTTTAAGTCATAATAATCTAATTTATTTTCAAAATTAGAGAATCACTAGATTTTCAGTGGTCTCAAATATTTGGCATTTGTCGAGCAAATTAAAATCGGATGTTGCATTTTATTTTTGCAGAATTTGATCCCATCCGCCCTCGGGTTTGAACCCGTGACTTCTTGCCTGTGTGAGAACGCCTTGCTGTCACAGCTATAGAAACTGTTGTGCTTTTTACAAAGTATGTCTTATATGATTCAGTAGGCACAGTGATGATTGAACGGTAAAGTGAATGTCGATGAAAATCCCCACTAAAACCGAAGACATAATTTACCCCTTTCTAAATTATTCTAATTTTAAAAACAAGTAATTAAAAAATTAAATGTTCTTCTTTAATATGTCTAAAAAATTGCAAAAGAATTTTAATACTGTGCACTTTGAAATACAAGTTTTAACAAAGATAAAAATGTTTTTAAATAAACACATGAAAATCCCTTCAGAGATTTGATTGAAAGATAAGGGAAATAAAATGTGTGTAAAATGATGACCGAGAAACTCAATCAAATGCATTTAACCGAGAACTAGTGTAAATTTACTGAGTGTCTCCTTTTTTTTTCGGTGTTTTCACAGAAATTTTTGACAGTGCAGAGGGTTTCATTTAATATTTCTTTCTAAATACTCTGTCCATTTAATTAATAAACCCAAATTGCTAAATTATTATTATTAAGCCCTTGCATAGATTTATATAACATAGATCGGTGAGGAGGAGGTAGGGAGAGCGTTATTGGGCATACGACCTTTCATTCAAGACATTACATGACATATCGTACATTTGCGAAGTATTTTCAATAGCTCCCCCTGGCAACAGGCATACAGAAATGGGTGAGAAGATGCTAATTTTTGAGATCGATTATGTAGATTGTTTTCTTAATTTTGGGGGAAATTATTGGGGTAGTAATGAACAAAATAAAATATTAAAATGCACCCTAGAGGTGAAAAAATTAGTTAAGAGGGCGGGAAGCTGATGCATAATAGGTTGAAGTTGAGCTTTAAAACGATGTGTCACATGAAAAAATCAATTTCCTGCTCCCTCCCCCCTGTCCTCTCGTACTGGGGAATGCCCATAAATATCCGGTGGTCAAAACAGACTCCTGCAACATCTCGGGTTCGACGAGATAATTCCTTCGGTCAAGCTTTCAAATGAAGTCGAATCTCGTTGTAGTTTAATTAGGGACTGAGTTAGAAAAATTGCTTAAAATGCACAAGTTAGAGGCCAGAGAGATAAGAAAGAAACGTAGAAATTCAATTTCTCCCCCTTCCACACTTCTTAAAAATTTTTGACCCGTAAAGTATCTGAAATTTTAAAATCAATGATTTGATTACTTAACTTTAATTTCCTTTTATTTTCGTTGAAATTAATAATCGGAAATAGCGATAAAAAAAAAAAAATCAATCGATTTTTCTGCAAATTACATGTTTGTAATTAGCGTCGAAAAATAGGTATCTATTCACAACTTTAAAATCTATAAATGCAGTATGTAAATGTATTTGTAAAAGTTTTATACCCCCAAAAATAAAATCTTGTCAAAAAATTGTCTGTGGTTTTTCTAGATGTCTGCCTTTAAACGGTATGAAGAATGAAGTTGGAAGAGAAAATGAAATTGGAAATGAATTCTTTCATTAGACTAGATTTTTAATTTGATATTAGAGTTCTACTGGGAATACTTTATCGAAATAACATATTTGAAATCAGCGTAGAAAACTACACATATATGCTTAAAAATTATATCTATAAATGCAATATTTGTAATATATATATATATATATATATAGACCGGCAAAAAATGCCGGTATCCCAGCTGTGCGGCTATGAAATAGTTCAAACATTTGTATTCTACTGCTTGTCTTTGAAATGACATAAAATCAGCTAGAATTATACAAAATTTATTAAAAGCGATATTTTCACATTAGACATATGTCATTGGTTAATCGGGAAAAAAAAAATTTCACTGGCGGGAAAAATTAAAGAAAAACTATGAGAAAAAGATTTTTATATTGGTTTTATTCGGTAGTTGGTTAACAGCACGAGGTCATGATTATCATGTGTTTCAATGGAATTAACTTTCGCTATTTAACCTTCTCAGTCCTGAGACAAATATCACGAAAGTTCACAAAAACTAATTTAAAATTAGAGTAAAACATCTCCAAAGATGTATATATATTGATGCTTCTGATATGCAAGCATTTATTAAAAAGATCTAGAAGTAATTTTAATAATTCTACACTGTTTAAAATCTATTGCATTTTTGTTGCATACGCACTCCGCCGCCTGTATAGAAAACGATTACTTGACTGTATTATGGATCATTCTCATTGGTCGGAATAGAGATATTATATACAAGCGGCGCAGTACATATGCAACAGAAGGCAGAAAGATTTTAACAGGGTAAAAGCAAAATTTAAAAGATGTTCCTTAGTGTCGTCTACAAGCGACATTAGGACTAAGAACGATGAAATTATCAAAATTTTATCATCCGTCCGTCCTTTACATGTGGGTAGGCATGCTTGGTGTTGCTCCATTGTAATTTGAAGGAACGGTTGGATAAAATATTTGGCATGTTGGAAGGTGGGGCACGTCATTAAGAAGAAATTGGATGGATATTGATAAATAGTGTTAAATTTGGAGGATGGTTGGAGGATAAATACAGACAAAATTCTGTACAAACCTAAACGTACTCAAAAACGTCATTACAAATGCGACGTATTACAGGCAACCAAAGTCAAGGTCTGAAATTTGCGATAATAGATTCTTTGGAGTAGTTATTTAGCAATGATTTCTTTACAAAAATAAATAACTGATCATACTCCAGATTGCAAGAACTTTCACTGCTGCTGCAGGTACACGATTATTTTTATACAGTGAATCCCAGGTTGCATTAAAATAGCAATATTATACGCAAAACCCTCCTCTGTTTTTGCATCTTCACTCTGCTGCGGAATATCCTCTGTTACAATGGGGCTGGGATCATCGAGATGAGCACCTTAAACTGGAATCAAATTCTCTTCATTTATTTGTCTCTTTTTCGTTTGAAGAGGAATTCCATACATATTACAATTTAGAACAGAGAAAGAAAACGTGCTAGACTGGACGCGTTAGTGAAAAGCATCGGTACAAAAGTGGTTGAATTATAGTATAAATAGGCACCAATTTGAAAGGCTGCACCGACATATTAATTTTCATTAGTGCAACTATGAATATTGAAATACATAGAAATGAGATTCTTG
>OZ025289.1:164132482-164263482 GCA_964019185.1 Maratus speculifer | reverse complement strand
ACTTTTATATCAAGTCTTTTGTGGTTGATAAACTTAATAGTTTGTTTTTAACGTGTGATAACATTCACCTCTATCGCGCTGCAACATAGGCCGATAATCTTGAGCGCGAAGAAATTTAGTGAAAGAAGTGGCCTGAATATTCTATGGATTTAAATTAGATAGAATAAATTGTGCGGCACGCAAAGTCGCCGTTTCGCAATGCTGCAGCTTCCATATAGTATGAAAACATAGCTGTACAGTTTATATTTTTATCATGGATGATACAACAATTTATTAATTTTTTATGCATTTCTTAAAAATTGCAAATATGTTTTAATATATTTCTTTTCTCTCCACTCTACTTTATATCCTATTATCTATATTTTTATTTAACATATAATTTTTTTACACAAATACGATATTTTGTAATGTAAATATATGTCAGGCATGAGAAAATAAAGGTTTAAGGTTAGTTTAGGGATTACAATTCCGGAATCCCGGTCCATTTTTAACTCCAAAAATCCCTGGTATTTGTCAGAAAAAATCCCGGGTTTACGGGATTATCTGTTTTTTTTTTTTTTTTTTTTTTTTTTTTCTAGTGGAATAATATTCTGCTGAAATTAAAAAAAAGATATTTATAAACTTTCGCTTTTTGGGGGGAAAAATCAATTTTTATGTAGTTTATATATAATTGTAAAAGAATATATACCTCAAATATTTTTTGCATATATTTCTAAGCGATTAAATCTTTTACAGTGGAAATTTTTGAATTGTAAACAAATGTAACGCACATAGTTATGAGTCAGAAAAAATGAAATCATTTGTTTATTTCGATTTCGCTCTTAGTTTCGTTGGTCATTTTTTAAATTAGATTTTACTGATAAGCTTCGCATTTCTGTATGATATAAATTATGTACTAACTTCTTTGCTTTTCGTCCGTTCATACTTACTTTAAGATGTCGAATGAAAAGGATTTCGTAGTTTATCGGAAAGATAATGATACTTCTTCAGTATGGTACTTTTATTTAACGTCAAAAGATGGAAAAGTGCTAAATGTAAAAGGTGTAATGCAGTGCTTAAAACATTATGTGGATCGACTAAGGGATTGCATACACATTTATTTACGAAGCACGGTACTAAAGTTCAGAAAGAATTTATTACATCCTCTTTTCCTTCCACAAGTCAAGATTGCACAGAAGATAATTTGCCTTCTAAAAAGCGGACAATAGAGGAATATTTTAGTAGTGATAAGGAATCACTGGATTTGATTTTATCGAGAATGACTGCTAAAGATGGTTTTTCATTTAACGTTTTCATCACTTCAATTGATTTAAGAAATTTACTGATAGTTAAAAGCTATAATGATTTGCCAAAAATTGCAGTATCAGTTCGAAATCGTGTAGCGAACTATAGTTTCATAACAAAAGAGTTAATTACAAGAGAAATACAAACTTTTAAAACATCGGGGTAAAAAATTTGTTTGACTTTTGACGAATGGATATTTACTGCAATCAAGCGATTTATGATTATTTATATCCATTCAAGAAATGTAAATTTGAACAAATTCTGGAATTTAGGGCTTATGCGCATACATGGATCTTTCACTGCAAAAAAGTGTATTGAAATGCTAACACTGCGTTTAAAACAGTATGACATTTCAATAAAAAAAGACGTTGTTGCTATCGTAACTGATGGACCAAACGTAATGCTGAAAGTCGAAAAAGAAATTGAAGCTGATCAACAGCTTTGTTTCGCTCATGGCATTCATTTAGCTGTTTGTGATGCTTTATATTGCAATCAACGAAATACAGAACGAGAAACTTCCTCCAGTAAAACAGCAGCTGAGTCATGCTGCGGAAGTGAAAATTCAGCCTTAGAAGAAGATGATAAAGATGAAGATATTGAATCTTCCGAAAGTTTAGAATCGGGGTTTGTTTTAATTTCCGAAGACGAACAGGGCTTTTTATTCTCTGATGAATGTATCAATGAACTTATTGAAAAAGTTCGAAAATTAGTAATTTATTTTAAACGATCTGAAACAAGGAATCAAGTTCTTCAAAAGTATGTTAAATCTGAAAAAGAGAAAGAACTTTCCCTTCTTTTAGATTGCAAGACTAGATGGAATAGCCTAGTAACTATGCTTGAACGATTTTATTTCTTAAAAAATAGCATACAGAAAGCTTTAATCGATTTAGAACATGAGATCTGCATTGACGATTCCGATTTTCTTCTTATAAACGAAATTACTGAAGTCCTCAAACCGATACAAATCACAGTAGAAGCAATCTGTTGCGGGGATTCTAATTTGTTAACCGCCGACGCAGCCTTAAAAATTATTTTAAACGAATTGTCGTAGAAAAAAAAAAAAAAAATCAAAATTTGCTTACAAAATGATAGATGCGCTAAAACTACTCATTAGAGAACGACCACGTATGGAATTATCGGGTGTTTTAAATTATTTGCATAATCCTAAACGAGATGACTTGAATTCAGAAACTAGCAGTATGTTTTCTATTCCTAACAAAACTCTTATTAAGAAGCAAGTGAAATCTATAATTAAAAGGCTAAACAGTGTTGACAATGGCAATTCTGATGATACAGAAATAACGCATATTGAGCCCACTACGAAATAGCAAACGAATAACCAAACACATAAGGAAAAATTACAAGAAGAAATAGAAAAAAGCATGCGAACTGTCGAACCTGAAATATAAAAAACAAAAGGATTTATCATTACAAATTAGAAATGGGATGTTTCTTTTTGAAAATAGAGGAGTATGCGGTCATCTTAGAATTAGCTTATCCATATTTGCTGACAATTCCTCCCGCGAGTGTAGAAGCAGAACGAGCATTTTCAGCAGCAGGGTTTATGGCAAACAAAATAAGAAGTCGACTTGGAGATGATACTTTAGATGCTTCGATATTTTTTAGATCATATTTTCAAAGAAAAACCGATTAGTTAAGAAACACTAAGCTAATCAAACTAATCCTCTTTTTTTTTTTTTTTTTTTTAAATCTTGGTATGTAATAATTTTTTATGTTATGCAACGTTTTCAAATTTTAACAACTATCACTAATTAGAAATTTAAAGAATACATCTATATAATTTTTTATTGTTATATATGTGTCAATGTGTTAAATACTTTTATTTCAAGAAAAAAAAAACTAAAAAAAAAAAACAAACATTATGTAGAAGAAGATATTGTGTTTTCGATATCTCGAATTTGAAATCTTTAGTTATTGCTTTATGAGAATAATTCAAAATTTAATTAGTGATATTAATTATTTTTTCATATTGTAAATATTTACCCATTTAAAGACATTTTTAACATCAAATGAAAGAAATTATTCTGAAGATAAAATATAGACATTTCATTTTTTCTTTTTGTTACATTGTCAAACATCAACAGCATATTTGTTTTAATTTTCAATTGTTGTAAATTATCCTGCACTTTTTTTAATATTAAAGTAATAAATTTTGAACTAGGTATATTTTCGAAAGTTAGGCTGTATTTTTGCTTTAATTATTTTTTTACAATATTGTAAAATATAGCTATTGTGAAAATTGGTGATATTAGAGGACTTCTAATTTTCGTAATCCCGGGATCACGGGATTGAATCTAAACAATCTCGAAATCCCGGGATTGTAATTCCTAAGTTAGTTCCATGTCCTTAGCTTCAAAATTACTCAAGTTACACGAGTTTTTATATCTGTTGCACATTCCCACTAGTAAATTTGTCTTCTTTTGTATGGAAATTTTTCAATAGTATGTTCATTTTTAAAGTTCTTAATTGGAATATTAGTCGGCATGTAAAAATTATTCATATATCTAATAATAATAATAACTCTATCTTGGCTTATGCATTCAAATGTTACATTAAAAAAAAATTTTGCTTCTTAATCAACGATTTATCTTTTCAGGCATTTTATATGCTGTTTGCATTATTCTAGCAGTTACAGAAAGCTATGGTTTGCGCCTACGCCACGTAATATGCGGCTGTTATTATCCTCAACGGGAAAAATTTAGAGCAGTTTGGCTATATAACCGAATTCTGAAGACAAGAGGAAGCATTACCAAATTTCTTCGCCGCCGAATTCGTCAAAAAGTTCAAGGCGACGACACAGTAGAAGAAATTAGTCTGATGGATCGTCTTACATACCAATTTCCTCTTTTCGGCAGAGTAGCTAAAGCATTTGGTTTCATTAAAATCAGTTGTCTGAGTTGTAATGAACCGGGTGATCCTGAAGACTATGTTAACTTCAAGAGGTGCAGTTCTTCTGGGTGTAAAGGTAATGTTTAAATATATCACTTTAAGTATATATTTAAAAATATTAGACCATTCACAGAATGGAATAGTAGGTATGTTTGAAGCAAAGTCTTATGGATGGTGTTAGGTATAGGCGAAATAAACAGGATTTTCATAGTGGAGCAATAGTTGATCTGTGCGTGGTGAATTTATGTTTGATGACTAAAAAAGAAAAAAATACCACTGTTATAATAGAGAACCTTTTAAAACCACTGTAGTTTGAAAATTCCATCGGAGGGAATTTCTACGTGGCAAGGAAATCATCATACAGTGGTTATAAACTGGGACAAAAACACCATGCAACGGTATTATCTCATATACAGCATCAAAAATTTCCTCAGATGGAAATACAGTTATTCTAGAACTTTTTCTTCCGGCAACATTTTTATTCCTCATAAAACAAGCATAAAACCGTTTCTCATAAATAAAATGTATGTATCAGCCACTGCCCACTATGAAAGGTTGTTACAGGCGCGATAGGAATGACCACCCCAGAAATTCAGCTTTCGCTTTAGAGTATAAGTGTAATTTCATGGAGAAGGAATGGTTGTAACATGAAGATCACGTGAATCTCGTATGATTTGTCTAGCTCATATAAAGCATCACATGTAAGATTTTTTTTCAAACATTATGCACTGGGCTGTGCTATAGAAGTATGGTAACTCTTCTGCCTATGTTATGGCGGTTTTATTCTTGCGATTAGTTTTATACATATTACTTTGTTTAAATTCGTAAAAAGTACTATTTGTTTATTTTCCTGTAAATATATTTTTTCTTATCAGCGACTTCTTAATTTAATTTAATTTTATTAGATTGATTTTTATTTATTAACATACATTTTTATTTTAATTAAAATCAACCTCTATAGTCTAATATCCGACAGCACAAAAACCTAAGGTATGGAGCACAAGAAGAAACTTTTATTTTATGAAAAAGTAGTAATAGGGGAATTTAATGATCCATGTTTGCAGGAAGTGCAATAGTGTATCAGCCAAAAATTAATACAACTAGTGTATTACTAATAGATTTATCATTGTGTTTTTCCTACAATCATTTCATACCTTAGATTGCAGGACAAAGACTAATAACCTACGAGTATATTAATTTTTTCTTATGCACAAGTTCACTTCCGACAGACATGGAACATTAGATACCCCTGTGACTGCTCTTCCATAAAATAAACGTTTTTATCTTGTGCTCGATACCTTAGGCTTTTGTGTTGTCTGTTCTTGGACTAATTATTAAAGATTTACGGTAATTATTTTTTATTATATCTATTTTTTATTTTATTTTTTTAATTTTAATACATCAGTATTTGATACATTTAAAATGCAATTTCAAATATTTTAATTGGTCCTGCCCTTTAGCTAGTTTTACTAATTTTTCATCAATTTGCACTACGATTTACTACCTCTTTTTCGCATTGTTATTTATTGATTTCCTATTCGTGTTTTTCGGAGAGCGTGTAACCCAGGGTTTATCTGTCAAAGTGTCCGTGCTCGAACTCCTACAATTATGTACAGTGTCGTGACAAGTGTGACAAAATTCGAAGCGACATTTGTGTTTTGGGGACTAGAGTAAAAGAGTTGTTCCTGTTAATTCAGCGAAAACTTCTAATTTTGGGCGGCGATTTCTGTCTTGACGTATTCTGGCCAAATTGCTGCGCGTAGGGTTTATTTCTCGGTCTGTTCCTCATCAGTTAACTTTCTAATGCTGCTCCAATCTGGATGGCTCCCAGACGTTCTCCTTTGCCCGCGTCGAATGTAAATACAGTTAAATCTACAAAAACTTCAAAAAATGTATATTTCGAAACTGATGCCGCTATAAAAGATATTTATCTAGGACTCAGGTTCTGTCTTCTGTAATATAAGTAATACCGTTTCATTGTTTTCGCTTACACAGGATTAGTGCATTTTTTTCTTACCACTCTTTTATTACTAAGAAGCCTTTTTGTAAAGATAAAACCTCCAAGGTCGCGTCTTTAATGTCATTTTGCGTCCTAAAATTAACTAGTTCTGTAATTATATTTCGTCTAAAAAATAAAAATGCCAAAATTGCCCTTGTTATGTTGTCTTTGAATGTCTTCCTCCCACGCCATATTATTTTATTACTCAGACTCACGAATATCTGCTTTGTTGATTTTTTTTGTTTGTTTGAAAACATTACTGTAACGGACAAAATTATACATCAGTAATGCGTCCCAAGTGCATGTGACATGATTATAACAGATTCCAAGTCGTACAAATGACACACAAGTTTTGACAAGATTTATCAATCAATCAAACATCTTCAGTGCATGATAAGTTGTAGTTGGAAAGCAGTATTTATGTAGAGAACGAGAACAAAAACCATGTCAATATTCATGGTCTATTATTATAGAATTGAAGTTTAAAATAACGTTATGTATAAAGCCACGAAGGACATTATATCGGGCTTAAATTGCATTTCATATACTGTTTCAGTGTACAGATTATTCAAAGTAATCCATAAGTTTTTACAGCTTCAACAATCCGTTAAACTGCTCAAAAAAATTCGCATTTAATATAAACATAATACATTACATAATTTAATTTTTAATATACATATTTGTATCAGTTATGGTAGCAAATGTCTATAATTTTTTCAAATAAACATTTTTCATTTGTGAAGCAATAGAGATGTTTGAGAAGCAATAATATAGATGAAATAGGCAAAAAGAGAAAATATTAGAAACGGAAGAAGAAAAGTAATTAAATTCGGTTGGAAGTTTGTTAAATCGACATTTTAAAGAATGCAAAATTCTAATGGCATATGATGACAAAATTCGCAATTTAAAAAAAGAAAAAAATGCGTTAAAATGTACTTTTAAAATCTTTTATAATAATGATAACATGCATCATAATTCTATTTTATTTATATGGTTATAACCAGTTATACTGCAAGATGAAACAAGAGTTTGCAAAAAACAATTTATAATAGTATAGGAAGACTAAATCCCTAATGGTCTTCATAACCCAAATGTGACCAACATATGACAGTTTTAAGACTCAATACAATTTTTAGTGTAATTATTCTAGGCAAGAGCATGCTGACTGAGTCGCATTCAGGCCACTGTGAAATCGTTATGTCCAATCTTGAAAAACTTATTGGTATGATTAAAAAATTGGTAACGACGATTTCACAAAGAGCAGCTACCTGAGAGTCACTAATGGGACAAAATAAGTAAATTATTATTTGTGACCATTGTGACTGTGATATAGATTAGTTTCAACTAACGTAACTTTAATTAAAGGCACTGCTCGTGGAGAAATTGTGCTTTTGGTTGTTTGGACGACAGTATTGGTTGACAAATAAAAGTGGTTGGTTGGATGCAAACTGGAAAATTTTTTGATGGTTTAAGACGCAACACTAGTCACTGAGAAAGACCTGGATGATAATGTTAAGTCTATGGGGGCGTTCTTTTCAACTATCTCTCTCAAGTAATATTTTTACATGATTTTTTTGCATAGGATAGCTGAGGATGATTTACAACGGGCTAGTTTTTACTTTTTTGATTTTGGTTATATATTTTTTATATTACGACAGTTTCAATTTCAGAACCGGTTCTAACCGGTTTCGAAAGTTAATTTAATTTTTAAAAAAATCTGAAACCAAAATTGAAAAAGTAAAAACTAACTTGGTTGTAGATCATCCTCAGTTATCCTATGAAAAAAGTATCATGCAAAAATATTAAAATTTCAGCAAGATATTTGCAAAGAACGCCCCATAGACTTAAGATAATCATCCGGGTCTTTTTCAGTGAGACCTTAAGCCGATATATTAGAGAACACTGATGCGATGTTAGATGATTATATAAAATGTGAACTTGTAGCTTTTTTTTTTTTTTTACTGATTAATTGCTTTTTGTGAGCAATATCATCACACTGTACTTCTTATAGATGCAACCGATTATGGTTAATGTTAAAAATCAGTAAAATTAAAAAAAATTATGTTAAATTTGAACATTTTTTTTATTACTATGATAAAGAGTGGATTTATGTAGCATGATTTTTACTTTGTTTTGTAATTGATGGGGTAGAAAAAGAAAGTAAAAAAAAATTAAAATTGAAATTTTCTTTCTGCCTATACATAATATCGACTTTGGAAATACAATGTCAAACGACTTTATAAGAATAAATTTATAAGAATAACGAACGGGTGTATAAAAATGTTACAAATTTAATGATAAAGTTACGCAATGTTATGAAACATTTATGTAATTCATTGCTTAATAGCTAAAAGAGGTTATGCGTAAAAGTTTTAATTTTTGCCAAAACCCAACTTAAGAAATATGCTAAGTATATTATCATCTGTGAGGAAATCTTAACATCCCGCTTTAAGTGTACATAATCATAGTTACTATTTCTGAAAGTTGAAAGTAATCTCTTAAGTTTGATAAATAAAGTACTTTTATTAATTGTTACGATATTTTTTTTGTAGGTATTTACTGTTATTCTTGCTTTGAAGAGATTAAAAATGTCTGCACTCTGTGCATGAATCCAGTAGAGTATGGTGATCTGTCGGATGTTAGCGAAGAAAGGTACTGTGCTCTGAATGCTACCTTTTTAAAAATTAACTGATTTTTTTAAATCAAATTTCGCCAATAATGATATGTGAATGATATTTCTTAATCACTAAGTTGTTATAAAAAACTAGATATGCAAATTGTTTAAACTTTCGAAAAAGTTGATATTTAGTGAGTTGTAAATGCTATCACTAAATAGATGCAATTAATTAGGTTGAGTAAATTGCATTTCTTATACAGGGTGAGTCATAAATATCGAAACAATAGGCTATCTCCTTAAATATTGCCCCTAGACCCATACTTCCAATTGCAAAGTTTCATCAAAAAGGGTAAATTTTTTGATAAGATAAGTTGCAACTCCATGGGGGGGTCTATATTAAAAAATACGAAAATTAAATTTTTATACGACCCCCAGAGAATAAAACTTCCAATTAGAAAAATTTTCCTTATCCTCTTCTGAATCGAACAAAAAAAAATTCATCTCGATATCTGCAAATCCCTAAATGATATTAAAATCCAAAATTTTTCAAAATTCGTGACTTACACCACTTTAGCATACATCTGAGTGCAGCGATATCAGTTCATTTGAAATACAATTTAGGGATCGACCATTAATTTACGCATTGTTAAATGTAGACCCAAGACAATACTTTAACTTTTAAATATAAAATAAACGCGTATAGCTTTTTGCTTTAAACTTCCTTGACATATGCTAGATGTCTGCAATATCTCGAGCTTGGCGCCAGGCTCGTAATTGGCACGACCCATTGGCCGGACCGTTTTATTAAACACTTATTAAAAGTGTTATTAAATTAAGTGATATTAATTAAACTCTCATTAACCGTGTCTTTAAAACTTATTGCCGCAGGCAATAAGTTTAGTAAAAAAGTAATATCGATAATGACCCTTCTATTAACTGGATCATATGGAATATATTTTAATGTTATTGTACATTTTAATGTTAATGGAAATATATCTTAATAAATTACTTAGAATTTTTTTCAAAAATCTAGTTTGTACTATTCAGCTTCAAAATTTATGTGGTTTTAAACATATTTTTAATTTTTTCTATCTTTACAAGAGAAAAGTATTGGATTCATGAAAATTTTGAATTCCGGTTTTCGACGGATTCACACGTTTTAGGGCTCAGAGATACCGAAAAACATATTTTTACAAAATGTCAGTCTGTGAGTCACTGCTTCTGTATCTCTGTACATAATATACATTTTGTGAGCGCGCTATCTCAAGAACTAATACACAAAATTTAATAAAAAATTATATTTACTTAGTTCTTGATATACATTGATGCTGATTAGTTTTTGGTGTGAATCGCTTAACAGGTGACCCTACTGTAAAGGCTTTTGTGCAATTTCCGCGATCGCTGTATGTCCAGAATGTAAGGAATATCATCAATCTTCAGATTCAGTTATTCCTTGACAAGGAATTGATGTTATTTATATTTTGTTGTATATGGCTCCACGAGAGGCGCTGCAACACTGAAATTGTTACGATTTCTGCAATAGCTCTACTTTAAGAACTAATGCAGGAATTTCCATAAAAAGTCAGATGGAGTTACTTCTTGACATGAATTGGTTTTGTTTACGTTTTTGTATCAATCATCTTTCGGATGGCGTTTTCATAATGAATTTTGTATAGTTTACACGATTTCAGTGATATATTGTACTAATCCACGGAATTTCGTATCTTTAGAGTCCTCCGATTGCTACATCCAAGTAGATTATTTATTCCAAACGGCATTAAAAATATATTTATTCGAATGTTAAAGTCGAAGAGTATAACGTTTCTGTTGTGTATTTTTTTTATGCTAAGCTCCCACTAATATTTCATTCTAAGTGTATTTAATTGATCAAGGTTTAATGCGTTCGAACCAAACATCATTTAAGAAATTCAATTGAATAATTTCAACTTAAAACGTTTAAATGAAATATGCCGAAGATTCATTAAACACCTGTTCTTGTTTTAAAAAAATAACTGATTCGCAAGTTAAATAAAATTTAAAATATATTTGTATTTGAACTGAAAACTGTATGTTAAACTCTAAAAATGGAAAAAAAAGCGCAGCGGTCTTTGAGTCCGCTTACAGCGGTTGACACGTTGGGGATTGTTTTTTTTTTTTTTTTTTTTTTGTTTGTTTTTGTTTTTATATATATATATATATATATTCCGGCCAATTATCTGCAATAGGAAATACAGAGTTCGAAAAAAAACACGGAAAACTTCGAACGGTTAGGCCGATGGTTTCGATTGGGTTCGAACCCAGTACCTACCGTCTACCAGTTTGGAGGCCCGTAATTAGTAGCATCTTTTACGCATCGTGTAGTGGCAATTTTAACTAGAAAAATATGAAGTTGAGAGGGATAAAACAATGAAAAAAATTGAAGTCGGCGTGATAAAAAAATTAAATAAGCTGACTCATTTAAACAGTAATTAAAGAAGGCGAAAATGGGAAAACTTAAACAAAATCTGAAATCGAAACTACACAAGAAGGAGTTAATCACCTAGACACTTTTAAAAAAGCATTTAAACGTTAGGAGCCAATCTTTGTTTGAAACTAAATGCACTTTTCTTCAACAGATGTTTTGATTTCAGTATTTCTCATTTTTAAACTTACATCATAAGTCAGTAACCGTTGGTTACGGTAAAAATTCAATAGTTTTTTAACACTTCAATTAAAAAAAAAAAAATTGCCGAAAGATGTTTTCACCTCAGAAAATTTACTTTTAAAAATATGATTTATTCACGAAAAATTGCATCTTTTTTTAAATTGCAATTTTAAATGCTTTTATTTTTTTTAAATATTATTTAAAATGCTGAATCAAATTGAAAATTAAACATTTTCATTTAATTAAAAGAAAAAAATTCAACGCGACAAATAATATTTTGAGTTATGTCAATTTGAATTTACTCTAAATTTTTTTAAAAAAAAAATATTAAGAAAGCATATGATGTGATAGTGCTTACAAACTACGTGGTTAACCATCACAAAACATTCAAAATCCAAATTCTATAAATAAATAAATAAAATAAATGTTTCCTGGACAACATACAGCAACATTGTTTCTTCAATTACAAGCATTTCAATTTGTGTCTGATCCCTTGAAACCTCGCGATTTATTAAAATTGTCATAACTCTCTGAGTTTTGGAGATATCAAGATGGAATTTTTTTTGTTCAATTCAGGAATGGATAAGGAAATTTTTTCTAATTGGACGTTTTATCCTCTGGGGGCCGTATAAAAATTTAATTTTTGTATTTTTTAAAATAGACCCCCCATGGAGTTGCAACTTATCTTATCAAAAAATTTACCTTTTTTGGTGAAACTTTGCAATTGGAAGTATGGGTCTAGGGGCAATATTTAAGGAGATAGCCTATTGTTTCGATATTTATGACTCACCCTGTATAAGCATTTCTTCAAAAATACGCTCATCAAAAGTAAAGTTTCTACAGCATGGAAGAAAAAAAAAAAGCTTGCAGCTATGTGGAAATCACTGAATCAATAGAGGTGACAAAAAATATTAGAAGAAAAGGTATATAAAAGAGAATTATTTATTTAACAATTAATGCAGTCCACAGGACAACCATGCAGGTCACTAAATGGCGAAACATATGATCCATGACGCTATTAAAGTTCAAGTAAGCTACACTCTAAAAGTGGAAAGAGTGAAAAGCTCGCTTTTTGGGAGAGTGAGAGCCATTTTCACTCTTTTGGACAGTCTCACTCCGTTATTGAGAGTGAGAGAATCATTGCAATGATGAGAGCGAAATCCTGGCTAAATACTTTTGAAATTTCCCGTTCATCTTTGAGCCAATATATGGAGTAAAATAATAAAAATCAGCAGCATGCGACATTTTTTAGCAGCAACGTGCAAAGAGAAAACTAGAAAACTGTACAAGGAGCAAAGTTTCAATTTGGCGAGACTCCTCCCCGTCTTTTTTTTTTTTTTTTTTTTTTTTTTTTGTGGCAGGCGTCATAAGTGTGAAAACACAATTAAATTCAATTGAATACATATTTCATGTTTTCTATACAATTTTAAAAGATTTAATTTTAACAACTAAATAATATAAAATTTTGCTTACATTTTGGCTAAGAGTATTTGGAAAACAGACGTGGATTAAACGTATCTATAGTAAATTATAACAGTTTGTAACTAACCCTTTTTGGATTTCAAGAAAGAAGTCATATGCTGTTTTCAAAATGTGTGTTTTTACTCCCTAATATATGCATTTATACATATTTGTTTTTTACAAGAAAAGAAGAAACAAGGCAAGTTGGTAGTATAAATTTTGAACCCCTCACTTTCTGCTCCCGAGGTGATTGCCCCCTTCCCCCCCCCCCAGGGCCCTCGCGAACGCTTTTTATTGGTGGGGGAGAGAGCCTTAAAATGCTAAGTCAAAATTCATTATTTGCCAATTCATTGAAAAGCAAACATAAATAGTTCTCGGCGTTTGCCAACTAGTTTTATAATTTTACCAAGTTATCTTGATTAGAAAACATAATATAGTTTATATTTGGAAAAAGTTTAATCATATTTGTAACTTTCGCCAAATTTATTATAAATAGGAAGTGTATTATAATTTTTTATAAAGTTTTGGACAAATTTGTCAGTTTGTAAATTTTCCAACTGTAACAGCATGTGCAAATGTTGGGGGGGGGGCTCCCCGCCTGTTCCTTCCCCCCTTAGCGAGGCCCCTGCTTCCCCCCCCCCCACACACACACTTCGCACGGCCCTGCATTTTAGTTTTCAAAACTACACTTCGTAATTTAACCTTTGAAATTACACCGGTTTACGAATTCGTATTAAAACGCATTCTTTTTAAAAGAGTGTCACTCTTTTTGTGATGTAATGAGGGTAACGTATGCATTACGTAATCATCAACCTATCAGGCGAGTCTTGTGTCTGTCTACGGCACTTTGTGCTAGATATGAGATACTTAACCGCCATTTTAAAATCTCTTCGTTCCATGGACCCACATATGTGGACGCTCATATCAGCGTTGTGATCTTTAAAAATGCAGAGAATATTGTATAAGCAGAGTATATACGTTATCTTCATGAACGATCATGGATAGGATATAGAAACACAGGGAGAGACACAAAATTGAGAAACACAGGGTATACAGAGCTTCTTAAAAAAAATCCAGAAGGTACACGCCGTGTACCCTCGATCGGATACCCTCTAATTCCGTTGGGTATTTTATTACATGGATTATTATCGAAACTTAACGGTAAGTCATACTTAATTTTAACTTTTTATTCTAGTACGAATGGATGTCATCACTTTCATTTAAATAATTATGTTATATAGGAAAAATTAGGTTAAAGTTGTTTTCAGAAGCGATTAATTCCCTATTCTAAACTATGATGTTTTTTAAAACATTTGTCTGCCTTCACATGAAAACTAGCTAAAAGGGCTGATACAAAGTTCATTCACAGTAAACGTAAACATTGATTTCGGTTACTTAAAAGATTAAATTAATTTCTACTGTGGAGATTTTTTTTTTCTTTTTGCTTTTTTTACTGTTTTCGGATTACTAAACTTTAGTTTGGAATTAAATAATAATATTCGATTGTAATGATATTACGAAATGCTTTCAGTTTGAAAATTAGGATTATTTTACGAAAATATGTTTTTGATTAATACAGTTGTGACAATTTTGAAAGGTATTTCTTTATTACTAATAATGTTTTAAATTATCATTTAAAATCATAAATCTTTATACTAATATTTTCAGATTTAAGATTTGCCAACTTTAAAAAATAATATGAATTTCTTCTACCATATAGCAAGATTTTTCAGAAACTGCTAAATCTAATAATGTATTTAATTCATTTATTGTGGTATGCTGTTGTTTAATAATACAACTCTAAAAAACTAATTATATTTTTAATGTTTTTCGAATTTTTTCCTATAAAACGTACAATTTTTTTTTATCTGATTTAAATAACATTCAATATGTAACTAGAATAAAAAGTGATGATTAAATATCGCTTAATTTTCTCCGGGAGTAGTTTTTGTATGTCTGTCTGTATGTGTGTGTGTGTGGGAGGGGTGGGGGGTTATAGAATTCCGGTGGGAAATTACACTTTTTTTTTTACCGTTGAAAACAGAAAATCTCAAATATTTCGGAGAGGGGCAGTAACACAAGGTTTAAGTTTAAAATAAATTATTTTAGTTAATTTCTGTCGGTAATATAATTTAATTCATATGTAACTTTAGATAAATTTTCCCTTAATAATTCAATTAATGTTACAAACAATGAATTAAATAAATATTGTCAATAACGTATTTTCTTACGATGTCCATAAAATACCCATAAACTAACATAAAAAAAGAATTTGTTGCAAAAAAAAACTATTCACTCCTACGAAACAGTGACTACTCACTCCTATGAAAGAGTAACTACTCACTCCTATGAAAGAGTAGCTACTCACTTCTATGAAAGAATAGCTACTCACTCCTACGAAAGAGTAACTACTCACTCCTACGAAAGAGTAACTATTCACTCCTACCAGGGGCGAAAAAACGCACTCCTTCAGTAAGAGTGAATAGTCACTCCCCCGAAAAAGGTGATTATTAACCCCTGTTTAAAGTGACTATTAACTTCTCAGGAGTGAGTATTCACTCTTTGAAAGAATCAACAATTCCACTTTTGCTCAAAGTGAATACTCACTCTAAAGAAGTTGGGCATATTTTGAGTCTGCGATAGAGTGACTATTCACTCGTCCGGAGTGAATAGTCACTCTTTTTTATTTAGCGTGTACACCTTGCAGAGCCTCGTCCATTTCTGAGCGTAGCTTTTCCAAGCTTTGTGCCATGATAGTGTTTGGTGCAACTGACACCCGATGAGGTGCAACCCGTGTTCCACTAGAAAGAGATCAGATGAAATTTCCGGACAGAATAGCACGTCGATTTCGTTCACGCTAGAGTTCTTTGTATGACGCGTGTTTGGGCATTGTTTCGCTGGAACACCGTGACAGAGGCAACCTGCACAAATTGCTAAACTATAGCCATACAAATTTGATTGACATACCGTCACTGTCCAATCAACGGCAATGGGTAGAAGGGCTGTGCGCTGTCCGAATATGATGGCTATCCAAAACATTATTATGCTCACTGATAAAGTTTGTAAAATATTGTCACCCTGAAAGTTGCGACACTCGCCCATCGCCTTCATTCGTCTATGGACAAAAGCGGAATTCGTCTGAGAACAATGTTCAATGTCAGTCGTTAGTCCACTTGAGATAGCGATGACATCAAACTAAAGGTGCGGCTCTACTGTCGAGCACGTAAAGGAACCCTAGCGGCTGCGTTGCCTTGGACGTACTCTTACCTCACGCAACTTTTTGATATGAGCTTTAACAAGTCATTCGCTGAATTTGACGATGCGTTTGGTATGCTGTGCATTTGTGTTATCCATTCCTTCTTCAGCGTATTCCCAGATGTTCTCGCGTCTTGCGTCCATTGCGTAGAAAAAATTAGACAAAATCTCAAAATGATAATTTTTATAACACAAAATCGATATTAAATATACATTCGAGTACTAGAAAGTTTTGTAAATATAATCGCCAGGCCCATCATGCATGATTTTTTAATTTTAAGAAATACTTTAGGAGAAAAGGATTTCCACCAATAAATAATGCATCGTCACTTGACTGATTTACATGCGACTACTAAGTTTAAAAGGAAATTTTAAATAAGTACCGGAATATGCTTGGAAATGTGACATCGCGTCACTTTTTAAACAGAAATTTCAACCCGATTTTTTATTTATTTATTTTATTTTATTTTATTTTTTATTTATTTATTTTTATTTTTTTTAGCTTTCTTTTAATTTTTACTTTTTAAAGTAATTTTTTATGGGTTATAGTAATATTTAACTGCAACTATACTGTAAAAAAATCTGTAAAGTTACTAAAATTTTTCTAGGAAACTGGGATTCCAAAAGCATTTCCTGTAACGGTAACAGCAAAAATTCAAGTTTCAAAATCGGTTACATGAAATTTTCCTGTGAACTTTACATGAAAAGTTCTTGGAATCCCAGTTTCCTAGAAAAGGTTTAGTAACTTTACAGATTTTTTTTTTTTTTTTTTTTTTTTTTTTTTTTTTTTTTTTTACAGTGTATTAGCTTATTTTAATTTACTTCTGACATATACTCTTGATGTATTTCTTTCACTCTCTATAGTATATAACTATTGTAAACTACTCTGTAAAAGCATGGATGTAAGCTGCATGCACTGAAAAATGTGTTTACGTTGTGAGATGTATATAAGAATTTACAGCAAATTGATGTAAGATGTATATGTATAAACATGTAAGATTATGTATAAATATGAAGACAATCTTATAAGTTATTCATGCGAAATAATTTAGTTTTCTGTCGTAAGATGTATCTTATAATTTGTATCTAGTAACATATGTTTGAATCTAAGATGATCGATTAAATGTGTGTGTATGTAAGTATTAAAAGGTAATGTATTAAGTTATTAATACAAACTGTCAGTTAAAAAGACAAAGTTGCTGGTATTGTATCTTCTTGGTCTAGATAATATGAAAGTATTGCACATCTGCTATAAGATGACTTATGATTAATGGAATTATATCAATTTATTCATTATTAAAATAATCTATCACTACTAGCAGCTGTCAGAGTTTAGTTTTTAAATAAATAATACATTTCCTTTATTATTTCATTTCGCTGCAGCTCTTTCATCATATCATCGCAAACATTTTCTAGATCATCAGCCAATTTATCGTGGGCGAACTATCGTGTATAATTTTATAAGGAAAAAATTAATAGAACATTCATGCGAGGTTTTCACACTGAAATGTTTGAGATTATTTTTAGATATTTTTCATTAGTCTTTAATTAACTGCATTTTTAAATTACACTGCATGCTTTACGGAAATTCGAATGCAGTACGTCAAAAACCTGTTCAAAAACCTTTCGTATGATACTTTATTGATCGTTGTGCGTTTTGTATGTGCATAGAAAAAAGAATATTGATATCAGAAATAATATATATGATTTTTTGTTCCGCAGAGATTCTAGCGAGGAAGACTTAGATGAAGCAGCCGACGAAGAAGTGACTGACACGGATTCGGAAACTGTTAGTGATGAGTTAGATATGAATTATCAGTACCAAAAAAGCAACACTGGACCTCTTCCAGAGGAAGAACTGAGACAGCCATTTCGAGATATAGAGGCAGAAGCGGTCGCAAAGGATCTCGCATCTGTCCATGACTTGGGAGAGAGTGACAACGAAAATTTTATTTTATGAATGGTCGTAAAAGATTAAATTTTCCACACGGAAAACATTTTGTGTAATCGAATGATTTTTTTAAAAGTTATTTCAGATTGAGACAATTAGAAATTTCGATATTATATGAAAATTTTGTACAATCATTCAAGTAATTTATAACAACTGTTAATGAAATCTTTTACAATTATATAAAGCTTTGAATGGGATTTTTTTCTATCAGAAATTTATTTCTTGGTGATAGCTTTTTGAATATTACTTTTTATTACTGCTCCATTGTTTTCTTGGCGAGCGATTACATGATTCTTTAAGCATTGAAGATTTTTGGTAGAAATTGAAAGTCTTGTTTTTTAACTCTAATTACTTGAATAATATTTGTTTGAAAAAAAAATATTTAAAACAATTTCCGATGTCAAATTACGTCAAGGGAGGATCTACATAATTGTGTTGTCTCAGACTCAGCTTTGAGTCACACAAAAAGAGGAAATTGTTTTTTCTCTTCCCTTAGGATTACTATAGTGTAAATTGTTAACATTTACCGTTCATTTGCAAGGGAATATAAAAGAATTCGATTACTGGATATGAGAAATAATTTTTAAAAATGCACGCTTTTTTACTTTTGGTATGTAATCTTAAATTTAACTAATTTTTGCATATTAGTTAGTGTGTAAAAATTCTAGAATAATACACCGTGCTACCCAAAAAAATTCGAGTACTTTTTCTTCCGACCTGCAAAAGAACATAGTATTGATCGAAAAGATTTAAGAAGGTATGTAGACAAATTTCCCCAAGTTGAATACAGTGCGATGCAGTTAAACTATGTGAAAATTTGTGTTGTCAGGTTGAACGTCATATAAAATAGGACAAAGAAAGAAGAAAAGCTGATTGTGGTTTCCACACGTAATTTCAGACATATTAATGCACGAAAAACTATGAAAACTGAACCTGCATCTAACGGAATCTGTCTTAAACGTTAACATTTAATTTTCCATGCAATAGAAATATACTTGATTAGACTAAGCCCTGTTTAAAGCGGAAATTTTCTCCTGTGACTTCTGACTCCGTCTAATTAGATTTCTATTATCATCTTTTTTTGAAAAAATATTGTTTTATAATAATTAAATCATCTGGTATAAAATTGTTTTATCTTTTTAAAAATTCATTTAATAATTCTCAGCAAATATTTCAATTAAAATAAAGTGGGTTAAGCCTCCAATATGTGGGGAGCCTCGACCAATGTTTTTTCAATATTAAAATCAATCATTTTTTAAGTTTCTTATGTATTACATTTATGTAGAAATTTTCTTTTGATAATTGATAGTAAAACGAATAAATTTATACATAAAATTTCATTCTAGGATCAATATATAAATGCATATAAAATAAATAAAAAATCATGTTGTAAAAAGTAGGTGCCCCCTTTCTAATTTCCCCTAGGTGATGAAAAACATTTAATAATTTCAAACCAATCTGTTCTTAAATTCTGATGACATTTAACAAATTGATCATTCTCGACACAAAATTAATTTGTCTTAGAAAAACTAAATAGAGTTTGAGATAAGTATCTTATTTTATAGACCTGCGTTTCAGAAATTTTATAATAGCGCGACTCAGCTTAAGGTTTGGACTTTTAACTGTGACCTATAGGCATAGACATTCTTTTTAAATATGCTAGTCTACGGAAAAAAGGAAAAAAAGAAAAAATAAAGAAAAAAAAATCTCACAAATTGTATTTCCGAGAACGGTAATAGGTAATATTAATGTGAAATTTGATTAATCATATAACATAACCTTCTTTAACAAAGTGAAAAAACATTTATTAATAAATGTCAATAAAAGTTAAAGGTCAACGTTTCTGACACACTTTTCTACATATTTGATCGTGTAAGTTTCAGGGTTGAAACTTTGTTAATTTTAGCTTCAAGGCACCTTGTAAAAAGTTCTATAAAACATTGTCATTTCATAAAGTAATTATTTTTCAAGATACCATTTTAAAAGAAATTTTCATTTTATTTTTGCAAAAGACAAAACTAAATATATACTTCTGGAAGTCTGGACGATCGTTCCTTCACCCACCAGTGAGTCGCGACTAATAATTGGCAGCCATTGCTATCGACAAGTTGCTGTTTGTCACAACAAACTAACGAGGAAGGTCACCATACTGGACATACTCAAAATATTTTGAAAAAAAAATCTAATTAATCTACTCCTATAAGTAATAAAGGATCAGTCAAATTTAGAGACGAAATTGCAGTAGAAAGATTAAAAAGTTTCGAATATTTGGTGTGAAAAGACGAAAACGTTAGTCGATTTGGCTAGTAGCACATTTCCTCGCCAAAAGCAAACGATTGTAATGCAGCTGAAAATTCTTTATCAATGGGTTTTTTGAAAGCGTGTAAATGGTATTTAATGAATTTAAATTTAAATAATTAGGGAGTTTAATACATATATTTTCTTTTTGTATTACATATTTATGTTATTTGTTGCTGCAGTTATTTAATTTTATCATTGTAAAAATAATTTCATATATAAAAAATGTTTTCATATATTTAAACGTATTCCAAAATAAAGATCAGATGAAGAATGCTGCAGTAACACATTTCAATATCGGAAAAGTTTTTGTTTCCATAGCAACAAAGTTGAATTGACAGTGCTCATTTGGATTTAATTTTGTGATTGAAATGATTTTAATTTTTTTTTTAAATTTATAATGTTTTATAGTTTTACAATAAATATATGTATGATAAAAAAAAACAGCAAAAAAGAACTGAAATTGACAAAATTAAAGTTATTTAAATATTTATTAACAAAAAAGTTCAACATGAAACATTTTTTTCCTTGAAAAGTATTTGACATAAAAAAGTATTTTTTGAGATTTTATTTCGTCGCCAACCGGTGATAAACCTCCAAATAAACGAAAACTTCGTTATCTTTTTGCGAACGTTTTAAAGGGGTTCCGCCGAAATTTTTTTCTAGTAACATATATATCCACACGAGAAGAACACTTTGTACTTTTTTTCAGAATTTTCTGAGTATGCCTGTATGGAGAACTTCCTTGTAAGTCAAAATTTGAAAATGCAAACAACAATAAATAGTATTTGGGCCGAATTGTGACCTTTTTTAACTGTTTCACGGTTGAAATTTTCGCTTCACACCGAACCACCATATTTCGTGTCTATCTTTTTCTGAACTCTGTTGTTTGTTTTGAACCAATTTCTGATTGATATGTAGAGTTGAGTTGCCTGTGGCATCATCACCGATAGGGTGTATTGAAGTTTTGTCTCATTTAGTAATTTTGAATGAAATGCAGAAGAATCCATGAAATTTGCCTTCAAATATTTCCAAATGAAGTTTTTTGAATTTGATCATCTTTGATTCTGAATAGATAACACATCCCAAACTCTGGATTGACATTCTGACATTTTGTATTGATTTTTGGATATTATTTCGTTTTATGTATTTAACGTTATATTTTTATTGCATGAAATAAAAAGAAACTGTTTCGGGGTATTCAAAAAATTTATTGAATTATAGGGCTAATAATTTTCATAGTTTTCTTTTAATATAACATTTCAAAAAGCACATTTATACAATTTTATTCTAGCACTTTCAGAAAAGAAAAATAAGAAAAATTGATTGATAGAAGTAGAATGATAGGAGTACAAGAGTACAATTGATTGGGTGAGATGATGCTTTCATTCATTGAAATGTTCCGTTTCCAACTACCTATAATAGGCTCTGTTGTAACCTGGAAATAAGCATATCATTTAGAAAAGCATATCGAAACGAGATTGTTATGAAGCACATTCACATCGATATTGCAAACAGATTTTACTATTCAATATATATATTAAAATGTATATTGTAAATATAACACGATAAAATCTATATTGTAATCTAAAATGTGTTGTTTTCTAAATCAAATTTATAAAAAAATGCATTTTATTTTAGTTTTTTTTTTAAATAAATTTTTTATAAATCTTTTCATTTTAATATCTAAAATCTATCTAAAATAATTTTAAGAATATCTTTTTCTTATAAATTTCCTTTAACATATAAAAAAAAAATATCAAAATAAAAACGGCACTTTTCTTTATTCTATATATGTAATAAACATATTTTTATTTAAGCATGTGAGAATTGATGAACCAATTTTTAGGTGCGTTCGTAATTATGTAAATGCGTAGCACCTATTGTTGTCGCTCAGTCCGTCCGTTTGTCCGTCTGTCTGTCTGTCCGTCCATCCGTCCGCATATAACAACGCAAAAACTACCCAACCGAATCGTTTGAAATTTAAAATACATAATTATAACGTAATTTTGTCGAGTCATTTCAAATTTTATGAAAATCGGATGGATAGATCAATTGCAGGGACAATCAAAAGGATTCCGTTACATTACGGTCAATAGGGAAAAAGTTTCAAATGCATTTTAATCGTTTGAAATTTAAAACATATAATTATTGCGTAATTTTGTCGAGTCATTTCAAATGTTATGAAAATTGGATGCATAGATCAATTACAGGGACAATCAAAAGGATTCCGTTACATTAGGGTCAATGTAAAAAAAATTTCAAATACATTTTAATCGTTTGAAATTTAAAACATATAATTATAACGTAATTTTATCGAGTCATTTCAAATGTTATGAAAGTCGGATGCATAGATCATTTACAGGGACAATCAAAGGTATTCCATTACATTACGGTCAATGGGAAAAAATATTCAAATGCATTTTTATGATGTTACACTTATTCGAACATAATAGAATTGGTATGAATCTATGAAATATATACAAAATATGCATTCTGTACAATCTGTGATGCAAAGAATTTTTATTATTAAATTACAGGGCCCCACACAAAAGTATTTCACTACATAATGCTATACGGGGAAACATTGTTTGGGGCGTGTTTTAATTATATTCAACTATTTCACATTTTATGAATAAGATACACGTTTCTGAGGTGTAATTAAAATTACTTTCTGCATATTTACAGAAACACAAAGATTTTGACTACTATACTGTATCCGAAGTACGCTCTACTATATCAGCAAGATCTGAATATTTTTAAAACTTCGTTATCGTACGAACGCAACTCATTTGCTACGTTCACGTGCAATTTCCAACTTGTTATTATTTTAATATTTCAGAATTTTAGAAATACCTACAACCTCAAAAAATCTTAAATCTCCCAAAATTGAAAAAAAATCATTTTTAACATTTAATGTCTTAAAATGTGTTTGATTTTAAGACATAATATTAATTGGATTAAAAGACATAAGTATGTTCTTCTATTTCATGCATTTAAAAAACTGCAAGGTGTAGAATTAGCATTAACATGGTGCTCCAAACTTTCAGACATTTGATGAGCAGAAAATCGATATAACAGATTACTCGCAGAATTACAAAATTAATTATGCAACTAGAATGAAAATTTTGGTACCTTACTGATACTTCAGTTTGTAATAATTACCTTTAATCTAAATAACTTTGTATTAAAACCATTTATTTATTTTAAATACAAAGTTGTATTTAGATATGCAAAATTAAAAAAATTCAACAGTATAATCACATAATTTTTTTTGAACAAATACAAGGTATGTTTAGATTAAAGTTATACAGATTAATATGAAATATATGTTTTGGAAGTTTCGCGAAAAAGTATTTAGAGGTTTTTGAGATATTGTGACCAAAAAATATGCCAAAAAATGCAATTTGGAGTAAAATTACATGAAAGTTTTGGAAATACAGCTTCAGATATTGAGCGGGTATAATAAATCATAAAAACCACACAAATATGTAAACACTAGAAACCATACTTCAGTTCCATTGGGAATTTCAAGGAAAAAAATTTATCATAATGTTCAGAAAATATAGAATTTAACATCTAAAACATTAAAAATTTTGAAAAATTTAAAGCATTAAGAGTTATGAGACCCTTTAATATAAATATATATATATATCAAAATATATATCATATATATATACATATATATCAAAATTAAAATGGCACCTTTGTTCATTTTGTATGAAACATGTGAATAGAGTATGAAAAAGCTATATCCAAAAATCCCTTTCGGCATGGCCTATAGGCGGAGGTAGATTTCGAAAAGTTTTCATCTCCTAAATAACAAAAAACTGTTAATTAAATTCGTTTGACAGCAAAATTGAATTTAAAAATGAGTCATAAAATAACCAATTTATTATTTTAATACATCCACAATTCTTTAATCAAGATCGCTTTGAGAAATTTTGTGCGAAGTGCCCTATTTGACAGATTTTTTTAAATATATATTTAGCCTTTATCAAAAATCTGACCAATACGGCACATTACACAGTTCCTAAATAACAAATAACTGTCAATTGAATGCGTTTGAGAGCAAAATTGAATTTAAAAATGAGTCATAAAATAAACAATTTTTTATTTGAATACAACCTCAATTCTTTTATCATGATCGCTTTGGGAAATTTTGTGCGAAGTGCCCATTTTGGCAGCCTTTTTTGAAATATATTCTGCCTTTATCAAAAAACTGGCCACTCCGTCACATTATATAGTTCCTAAATAAGAGAACCTGTAAATTGGATGCGTTTGAGAACAAAAAAAGATTTAAAAATGACTCGGTAAAAACGCAATTTCTTAAATTTCCTCAAATTTTAATTACGATAACTTCGTGAAATTCTGTTCAAAATACCCTTTTTGGCAGCCTTTTAAAAAATATATTCTGCCTTTATCAAAAAACTGGCCAATACGTCAAGTTATATAGTTCCTAAATAATAGGACCTGTAAATTGGATGGGTTTGAGAACAAAAATGAATTTAAAAATGACTCATAAAAAAAGCAATTTGTTATACTTAATGAATTTTTTAATGATGAAAACTTCGGGAAATGTGTTCAAAATACCTTTTTTGGCAGCCTTTTTAAAAATATATTCTGCCTTTATCAAAAAATTGGCCAATAAGTCGCATTATATAGTTGCTAAATAAGAGGATATGTCATTTGGATGCGTTTAAAATCAAAAATGAATTTTAAAATGAGTCAGAATATAAGCAGTTTGGATTTGAGGTTTTTTCTCCAACTCCTATTTTTGTTTAATTTATTTTTGCTATAAGAATTGGTTCTATAAAAAACTTGTCAATATAAAAATTGTAGATATTATTATGAAGATGTAAAATAAATTTAATTAGATTTAATTGCTTAAGAATTGAGTAAGTTATGGGTTTTTTTCTTTTTCCTCCCCCCTTTTTCTTTTTGTTTTTAATTTTTTTCATCGGTAAAAATTGGTCCTATCAAAAACTTGTAAATACAAAAGTTTTAGATAATATTGAGTACATTTATATAAAACTTAGTTGGATTTGATATCTTGAGAATTGACGAAGTTATGAATTTTTTTCTCCCAAAAACCATGTTTTTTTCGCCCCTTGAGCCCATTTTTAACTTTATCAAAAATCTGTCACGCATAAACTTTTTCCTCATTTTTTAGAAGTAATATAAACTTTAAACTGATTCGATATCTATTTTAATTAAAAAGTTATCGCGTTTTTTCTGTTTTCACAAAAACCCTCCTAACTTCCACCCCCTTGGTCCGATTTTGCCCATTAACGAACTTAACCGAGATTTTATGCCCCTTGATTTTATGTAAAAGTTTGATGAAGATCTGATCATAATTATGGAAGTTATCGTGTCTATAAGAAAGTGATATACACCGATAGATAGATAGATAGATAGATAGATAGATAGATAGATATATATATATATAAACTTTTTTACTGATGGTAGTTTTGGGGTCTAGGAGCCATGATTCGTGTAGATCCGCAAAAATTTTTCAGAAATTCCAACATGGGAGACAATGCAATAGGTAGTATTTCATACGAAATCTACCTAAATATTTCATACGAAATCTACCTAAAAATGTCAAGTTAGTCAAGTTTGGCCATAAAAAATAATGTGTTTTACAATTCCGAACCTTAATGTTATATAATATAGATTTTGTAAATAATCACTCTATTAAAAAGGAAATTAATGCTGCTGCTTCCACAATTGAATTTATTCTGACCTTTTCATTTACCCCTCTTATCTTATACTATAATGCGAGCAAAAATTGTGTGTGTGTGGGTAAATTTTATCTCAAAAACGGCTCTAACGATTTTCGCAAAAGTTTGGATTTTAACATTTTCGGGCACGAGAAGACCATTGGGCTAGGTCACATGTTCGAGAAAAATCGATTATTGGGTCGTTTTGGGTCATAATGGGTCAAGATCAAGCTATTTATATCTAGAGAACGGCTGGATCGATTTTAAGGAAATTTTCTGTCCAATCGTTTTTTGGCACAACAAAACTATTGGGCTGGGTCACATGTTCGAAAAATTTCGATTAGTGGGTCAATTTTGGGTCATTATGGGTCAAGCCATTTTTATCTAAAAAACGGCTCTAACGATTTTGACCAAATTTTATATTGTATCGTTTTGAATTACAAGAAGACCATTGGGTTAGGTAACATGTTCGAGAAAATTCGGTAAGTGGGTCATTTTTGGGGTCATTGTGGGTCATACTATTTTTATCTAGCGATTTTCTCACGCAATTTTGACTAAAAATTGCATTCTATGGTTTTCGGGCACGAGAAAAAAATTGGGCTAGGTTACATGTTCGAGAAAAAATTTCACTTGGTCATATTGGGTCATTAAGAGTCTGGGTCAAGCTATTTATATTTAAAGAACGACGTGATGGATTATAACGAAATTTTGTATGTGACAGTTTTTCGACATGAGAAAACTAATGGGCTAAATCACATGTTTGAGAGATTTCGACTATGAGGGTCATTTGTGGGTCATGATGGGTCATAATGGGTCATGGTCAACCTATATCTAAAGAACAGGTGGATCGATTTTAACGAAATTTTGTATGCAACATTTTTTTGGCACGATAAAATCATTGGACTAGGTTACATGTTCGAAAAATTTCGATTAATGGGTCATTTTGGGTCATTAAGAGTCTGGGTCAAGCTATTTATATTTAAAGAACGGCGTGATGGATTATAACGAAATTTTGTACGTGACAGTTTTTCGACATGAGAAAACTAATGGGCTAAATCACATGTTTGAGAGATTTCGATTATGAGGGTCATTTGTGGATCATGATGGGTCATAATGGGTCATGGCCAAACTATATCTAAAGAACAGGTGGATCGATTTTAATGAATTTTGTATGCAACATTTTTTTGGCACGATAAAATCATTGGACTAGGTTACATGTTCGAAAAATTTCGATTAATGGGTCATTTTGGATCATAAAGGGTCTGGGTCAAGCTATGTATAATTAAAGAACGGCAAGATCAATTTTAACGAAATTCTGTATGTAACAATTTTTAGAAACGAGAAAACTAATGGACTAAGTCACATATTCGAGAGCTTTCGATTATAAGGGTCATTTGTGGGTCTTAATGGGTCAAGATCAAGCTATATCTAAAGAATGGGTGGGTCGATTTTAACGAAATTTTGTATACAACATATTTTTGGCATGAGAAAATCATTGGGGTAGGTCACATGTTCGAGAAATTTCGATTAGTGGGCCACTTTTGGGTCATTCTAATTTTATCTAGACAACGTTTCGCGCAGTTTTGATTAAATTTTGTATTTTATCGTTTTCGGTCACAAGAAAATCATTGGGTTAGGACAGATTTTTGAGAAAATTCGATTAATGGGTCATTTTGGATTATAAGGGGTCAGGGTCAAACTAACTATATCTAAAAAACTGCTCAATCGATTTTATCTAAATTTTGTATTTAATGTTTTTCGGCATGCTAAAACTAAAGAGCTAGGCCAAACGTTCGAGAGATTTCGATTATAAGGGTCATTTGTTGGTCATAATGGGTCATGCTAATTTTATATAGAAAATGGTACTCACCATTTTGACTATGCTTTGTATTATATCGTTTTTGAGCAAACGAAAATCATTTGGCTTGGACACATGCTCGCGAAAATTCTATTAGTGGGTCATTTTGGGTCTTAATGAACTAGGGCCATTCTAATTATATATAACAACGACTCAATCAATTTTACCCTAAATTTTTAAACAAAACGTTTTTTGTCACGAGAAGACTATTGGGCTGAGTCGCATGTTAAACAAATTTATATTAGTGGGTCATTTCGCTTCATTGCTGAATGCTGCCAAGCTAATTTTACCTAAAAAATGGCTTAAACGATTTTGATTCAATTTTATATTCTACTGTTTTTGATTACCTGAAGACGATTGAGCTATGTCACATGCTTGATCAAATTTGATTAGTGGCTCATTTTGGGTAATACGGGTCAGGGTCACGAGAATATGGCAAAAGCCAATTACTTGGTGATATTTGACAAAATATTGGCGACATATGGCCAAAAAATCGACTATAAAAATTACGAAAACCAGAACACGTATTTGGAGACAAATGAAAGAATGCCTCCAAATTTGGCTATATCTAGCAAAAAATATTGTCTTTCAGAATGTAAACAATTTTTTTATACATTCTTAAAAGGATTCGAGATGCATGGTTAAACCAATCAGAGTCGAGCTAATAAAGTGATTTAGATCGATGTCCTTTCGTTGTAAAATTTAAAATAAAATAAAATTTATAAATATGCGCATAAAAACATAGTTTTCTTATTGATTGTTTTTCTAAATAAAACTATTATAAACATGTTTTACAGTAATAATACAGAGTTAATGATACAGTGAAAATACTATATCGAGTTGAACACAAAGTTAATTTTGACCGAGCTAAGCTCGGTCTCCCCTGCTAGTATTTCTTATATTGCAAAAATTGTTGTATGAAATAAACATGAAAACTGATAGTTTTATAGAAAAGTATGATAAAATCTTTGAAGCAGACAGGTTTTAAAACGTAGAAATGTTTCATGTATAAATCGATCAAAATTAGATTACATAAATTTTATCGGATCAAAAACTATTTGAGATACTCAGTATGTGCCACATTAAGCGCGATTTATTCCAATTTATTTTATACCGGGTGTCTCAAAAATGACTGATGGATTTTAAAATTCAATAACTTGCAAACGGTGACAGCTATTTAAAAAATTTTTGCAAGAGGGTTAGGTATAATGTCAGGAGTTTTTTTAACGTAATTTTTTTATTTTAGTTCGAATTTCAAACAATAAGTGGCGCTGACGGTGATTGAAGGCCAGGTGATCAATGCTGAGTGAAGCGTCGTCAATCGTCGTCAGCGCTACCTATTGTTTGAAATTCGAACTAAAATAAAAAATTACGGAAAAAAAAAACTCCTGACATTATACATAACCCTCCTGCAATTTTTTTTTAAATAGCTGTCACCATTTGCAAGTTATTGAATTTTAAAATCCATCTGTCATTTTTGGGACACCCGGTACAAAGTAATTTTAACTTTAAAATACTTAAACAAATGTTTGTTGTACTAATTATCAAATTTATATACATCAATATATTCATCTTATAATGCGCACAATTCCTACTTGCTACAATTATTCGCATATAAATGATAGTTATCTGTAAGATGTGTGCTATAGACAGTAGCCTAAAATATTCAATTATTAAGATATTGCATTCATGGATAACTTTATTTAATACAAACAAGGAAGAATATATGGTGTTTAAAAGGCATCGTATCAAACAAACGCTTTACACACATTGTTATCAATGGAAACCTTGCCAATTATATGACATTGTAATATGAAAGATAAATTCAAATCTACTGCTGTCAGATATAAAATTATGTAAAAGAAAAAATGATAATTTCCATCATATAGCAAAGATTGATTTGAATTCAAATTTGAATTCAGATACATAAAACTATAAAGATAAAATGCACATACTTCTAATAGAATAAAAAAAAGAAAAAAGAAAAATCGGATGATCGATTTTTTAAAAGCAGAGCGTGAGAACTATGGACCTTTATTCTTGCTAAAATCGGCCTAAAAATCGAAATTTCTTTTTGTGTATATCATTATCCTTCAATTTGTATCGAGTCGCTTGTAAACAACCGCATGTAAATACAATAGTTTTTCGTAAAGCTACAAGTCTTTTAATTTTATACACTAGAGGGCTCTGCTCCCTACACGCTACGCTCGTCAAGCTTCGTCCCGCCTCTAAAAACAAGTTAATTTGACTGGCTTAAAAAAAATTACAGAAAATTGAATGATAATAATAATAATAATAATAATATTAATAATAAAACAGTGACGATCGTACTATTAATGGGTATTCATTCTTTTTCATTCTACGGAGTGGTTTAAGCCCGAATCCCCGAATGAACTCCTTTTAATGGCTATTTTTATGTTTGATTAAATAAGATTATTTAAACATTTCAGAAACAGCTAATGTAATACGAACTTAGTCAACCAAATCTTAATTTCACGGTATTTTTTAACAATGCTATAAAGTAATGTTTTTAAATAAGTGACTTTTAAATGTAACATTTTAAATCTGACGTAATTTTCATCAAACGTTTTTTGTTTTGTAACATTTACGCGAAAATATTTTTATCGTTAAAAAGTAAATATTGTTATTTGCACTGTCTTATTTTGTCTTTTAAATCTGACTTAATTTTTCTCCATTTACGATTTTCAACGCATATTAATGAATCTTTTATTTTACAATTTTCTTTCTCTTTTAAAATTTATGTGTAAATATAGTTTTTATGCCTTAATTTTCAATATTTTCTTGTTCTTCATAAGTGATATTCATTTATTTTAATTTGAAAGTTTTTTTTTTACATGTAATTGTCGCGTGTCAATAATTTTTTCATTTGAAGAAACTTTTATTCTTTGCGCTACTTTAATAGTTGGCAACAATTTAAAATAATTTTCTTTTCTAAAATATGTAAAAAATAATCTCTCGAAATGCTGAAAATTTTAATTTAAAATGGAAATAAATCCTCTTAAAATGACTCAAATTAAAAAGTAAGTACAGTTTGCACACCGGGAACTTCTAATGTGTGAAATGATCTAAAAATAATTAAACTCCTATGTATAATATTTGCTCCTATAACTTTTTTTAATGAAACTATTTTGACTAACTTCAACATTAAATGTCTCTTAAAATATTTATTCGATTTAAAAAACTGTTTCCACTAGTATGTTTGTCAAACATTTCTCTAAAATACCACCTATTTCCATATTTTCGTATGCAATAGCTCTCTTAATATTAACGAAGAAAGATATCCGGTCACAAAAAATTCGTTGTCAGCGGCGGTGACAGCGTTAGTTATTATTATTATTATTATTATTATTATTTTAGATTATTTTTAAATTTTGGATATTGAAAATTTTACGTTCAAAATTGTAAAACTAAGCCAATAAAAAATGTTTTCGGAATTATATAAAGTACACATAAGGTAAAGAACATTACACATTAAAATTCTACGTAAGTAATATTATAAGTAGTATTAGAAGTAAATTTTACATACCTTTAGTGAAAAACAAATTATTATAGCATGGCCTTGGACAATACGGCTTTCCCTCATTCTACAAAAAAAAAAAAAAAAAAAAAAAAAAAAAAAAAAAAAAAAAATATTGATATTATTAAATTTCACTCATTCCCTCATTCTATAAAAAAAAATACTGATATTATTAAATTTCACTTACGTAATAGTAGATATAAAATCGTAAATTTTAATAGAGGAGCCTAAAATATTTGAATAAAAATGGAAAACTTATATTAAGATTCTATCATACAGTCTAATCCGGTTAGGCATGGAAATATTTGTATATGAAAATGATGAAGTGCTTTAAAAGCCCTTTAAGGGCAAAACTTTAAGAGGAGATAATACACATAAAGATAAATAATATTAAGTGGGTAACTAAGGGTCCCAAACGTGTTCCGATGGAGATAGGCGCCATCATAGTTTAGGGTCCAAAATTTGAAATGGCTAAAAAAACCCGGAAAAATTAATCGATTCATTTGCTGTTTTCACGAAAACTACACTCTCAAAAAAACTTCCGTCTTTTCACAGAAAATGTACTGGCAGCACTGCTGCCAGAAATTGTCTGTATATTGACGATTTTCCGTTTATTTTTTTCTCCGTCAAAAGAGGAAAAATATCCGTCACTTGAAAAAAGTTTGGAAAACATCAATGCGGAAGAGGTGGGTATCGAACCCACGACCCCAGGATTACAAGGCCAACGCCCATCCTCAGCGCCACGATTGCTCATGAAGATTTTGCTTTAAAATAGAAGTGTTCATTTCATATGGGTGTGGTTTCGGTGTATTTCGTTAAAAAGCTTTTAATTTTGCAGTTAATCTCGGAAAGATTTCATCTTTAATGAAACTGTGGCTTTTTTTTTTTTACGTTTTGTATTAATATAGTATAAAAATGTGAATTTTAAATATATTACGTAGAGAAAAAACATGGATGTTTTATTTTTATTCGATAAGATTTTTTAAAATAATATCAATTTTTTTTTGCATTTTATTTTTTAATTAAAATATTTTTAAAATGTCTTCACTTAAAATATATTTTATATGCGAATATTTATCATAGAAATAACTTAGTATATTGAACTTTATTCAACTTATCCAACTAAATAACAGATTGTGAGAATTTTTAAACGAATAAAGAAAGTAATTGTTATTTATTTTTAAATTCGAAAACATTTTTGTCTTTTAAAACTAAATTAGACATTTTAATCGATAGAATATTTTTGATTTTCTTTTTAAAAATAAATTCGAATTTATTACTAACAGACCCAATGCGCATGCGTGCTAAATATAAACGGAATCGTTTCCTCATTTTTCGACTTTCGGAATGAACTCACAGAACAAATACGTTTTCTGGGAGAACAGAAGTTATTTGTGAAAAAATAACGATAACTTAGTGTATATTGACGAATTTTTCTGACAGTGTATTCTTTATGTCAGTATTGTCTTGAAAATAAATTATAACGATAAATTTCAAAAAATGCCGATAGAGGGCGCTTTAGACTTTGGAGTAACGAACAACTATTTTTTACCATTACTTTTTCCATGTCATTAATTTTTTTAGAAGTTTAGAGATAAACTTAAATTTTGAGCTCAAAATCTGTGGTTAAGTAGCGTAAACTGAACTGTGTTCAATGGGAGTGGGTAGGTTCAAATTTCAAATGATTATAAAAAACAGAATAATTGGTCAATTGATTTGCGGTTTTCACTAAAACAATTCTTTATGTCAGTATTGACTTAAAAATAAATTATAATCATAAATTTCAAAAAATGTCGATAGAGGGCGCTTTAGACTTTAGAGTAAAGTACAACTATTTTTTACCGTTATTTTTTGCATCCCATTAAATTTTTTTGAAGTTTAAACATAAACTTAAATTTTGTGCTGAAAATCTGAATCGTTGAGAGCGGTTAAGTGTCACTAACTGAACTATGTTCAATGGGGGTGGGAAAATTCAAATTTCAAATGATTATGCTAAACGGAAAAATTGGTCTATTCTTTTGCGGTTTTTTCTAAAACCATTCTTTATGTCAGTATTTCCTTGAAAATAAATTTTAAAAATACATTTCAAAAAAGTCCGTTAGATGGCGCCTTAAACTTTAGAGTAACCAACAACAATTTTTAACTGTTATTTTTGTATCTAATATGTGTGTGTATAATAAATGCTTGCAAAAGCTTAGACTTAAAATTTGAGCTCAAATTCTGAACCGTTGGGAGGGGTTAAGAAGCGCAAACTGAAATGTGTTCAGGAGTTCAAGTTTTTCTCTGCCCACCCTACGAGCACAGTTCAATTTTTCGCTACCTAATTACTCACAACGATTCAGATTTTGAGTTCAAAATTTAAGTCTAAGCTTTTAAAACATTTATTTAGATAAAAAAAAAATAATAACGGTTAAAAATAGTTGTTGGTTACGCTAAAGTTTAAGGCGCCCTCTAACGGAATTTTTTTAAATTTATCTTTAAAATTTATTTTAAAGGAAATACTGACATAAAGAATGGTTTTAGAGAAAACCGCAAACGAATCGATCAATTTTTCCGTTTTTTTTAATCATTTGATATTTGAACCTCTCCATCCCCCATTCAACACAGTTCAGATTGCGCTGCTTAACCACTCTCAACGATTCAGATTTTCAGCTCAAAATTTAAGTTTATGTCTAAGCTTCTAAAAAATTTTATAAGATGCAAAAAATAACGGTAAAAAATAGTTGCACGTTACTCTAAAGTCTAAAGCGCCCTCTATCGGCATTTTTTGAAATTTATCTGTATAATTTATTTTCAAGACAATACTGACAGAAAGAATAATTTTAGTGAAAATCGCTAATCAATTGACCAATTTTTCTGTTTTTTATAATCATTTGAATTTTAAACCTACCCACTCCCATTGAACACAGTTCAGTTTGCGCTACTTAACAACAGATTTTGAGCTCAAAATTTAAGTTTATGTCTAAACTTCTAAAAAAATTTAATGAGATGAAAAAAATAATGGTAAAAAATAGTTGTTCGTTACTCCAAAGTCTAAAGCGCCCTCTATCGACATTTTTTGAAATTTATCTTTATAATTTATTTTCAAGACAATACTGACATAAAGATTAGTTTTCGTGAAAACCGCAAACGAATCGACCAATTTTTCCGTTTTTTATAATCATTTAAAATTTTGGACCCTAAACTTTGATGGCGTCTATCTCCTTCGGAAGACGTTTAGGACCCTTAGTTTCCCATTTAATATTATTTGTCTTGATGTGTAATATCACCCCTTAAAGTTTTGCCCAGTAGTTTAGATACACCCTGTATATATATATATATATATATATATATATATATATTCCAGATGTATAGAGATCTGGAACCTCAGACGTCTTCAGATCTGAGGCACACAAATGTAGACCTGTATTTTTTTCCTCATAAAAACTAAACCGTTTATTTTATTCATTTATTTATTTATTTATTTATTTATTTATTTTTTATTTTTTGTATTTTACTTTAATTTTATTGAACTGATTTTTTTAAATTATTTTTAACAGAATTAATAAAAGGCCGCGCTGATGCTCCTTAATTCTTAATAAAATAAATGATGTTTTTCACCTGGGTTTGCAAAATGCTTTAAAGACAGTGTGGCCAAGAAAATTAGTCATTTTCACTATTATTTAGCTTGAATAATTTAAATACAAAATTGTAATTTAACAAATTACAACGACTATATGTAAAATGATATTTATAAAGTATAGATATTTTCAAAGTAAAGGTATTTTATTTACAAAATTTTAAAGACTTATAAGTAAATTCTATATTTAAATTAATAATAATAATGAACATAAATTTTATGATGATTATAACGTATCATATGCGCCATGCATTAGACATTAATATTCCTAGACCAATGTAAAAAAAGACAGAGTTTATAGATATACAACTTTAACTGTTTAAAATGTGCATTTTTATTTGATGGAATTAATCAGACTGACATCTGAACCCCTCATATTACGCACGACATGGATTAAATATTAATATTCCTGGATCCATCCTAAACAAATTTTAAATGAAATTTCAGTTTTACGATTTTCAGAACTGGAAATTTTTAAGCTTCTAGACATCGCACATTTTAAATTTTTATACCGTTGCGTAGAGAAAAAAATGCACTTTTAAATGAAATTCATTTAAAATCTTTATCACACTTTGTTTTCAAATTATTATTTTTTAAAAAGTTTTATTATTTTTTTGTCATCGTGGCAACAGAAGTATACGATTTTTGGACATTAAACATGGGCCAGTTAGAAAAGAAATGCAATAAAAAACAGAAGTGTTCTATTTTTGGATATTAAACATGGGCCAATCAGAAAACGAATAAAATAAAAAACAGAAGTATTCCATTTTTGGACATTGAATATGGACCAATCAGAAAACCAATAAAATAAAAAATTTGCGAAATTCAACCAATAAAAAGATTTCATGTTCAGGAAAAAAAAATTCTCGAAATTTTATACAAAATGAAAAGAAAATCACAAATCAATTTTGAAAAATATATTTGAAAAGGAAAATTTTAAAGAAGAATATTATACAATTAAGGAAAAATCAATTTTTTATTAATATTATGATTAAAATATTTTTTATGAAATGTGTAAGACTGCCTAGCATGATAAATGACATTAATTCTAATCTATACTTGTTAATCAGAATTCAACGTCGAAGCTTGCTAATGAAAATTTTAGTAAATAATTAGAGTACAAGTAGGTTCCTATGCATCTAACAGGCTGCGCAAAGTATAAAATATGTTTAATTAGTTAATTATTTCCCCCTGGTATGGATTTTAATTAAAGGGATGGCCGAAATTGCTTATCTGAAGCATAAACAAAATTTAAAGACACCTACATCGCAAATTCATTCGGATCTTAACAGACATACATAGAGAGATAGATACATCAGTTTCACATCATTTAAATAGGGTCATAATATGTAAAGTAAAATATGAAATGTCAATTATTATTGTAAATTTATTAAATGGTGCTATTTAGCTTTAAAAGTTATTTGGAGAATTCCTTATTAAAATAATAGTGTAAACATAAAATAGAATATATGTTTTAAATATTTACTTTCAGTCAATATGTCAATGCGCAAAAGAAGAAGAAAAAAAAATGAAAGATATTTTTGGTAGACAACGCAGAAGAATTTTTTTAGTTAATGTTTAACACTTTTCCTATAAAAATTTCATATTTAGACTTCTAAATAATCATCCGGAAACTAACACGTCAGGATAAACTAGACCATAAAGTAGGAAATATGTTTAAAATGTTTATTTTCAACCAATATTTCATTGCGCTTTTGTATGAAAGATCTTTTTGGTAGACAACCTAGCAGATTTTTTCTAGTTAATCTTTAACACTTTTCCTATAAAAATTTCATATTTAAACTCCTAGATGGCTATCAGTAAATTAACATGTTTGGATAAATTAGAATATTTGTTTTAAATATTTATTTTCAACCAATATTTCATTGCGCTCATGTATTAAAAATGTTTTTCATAGACAACCCAGAAGAATTTTTCTAGTTAATCTTTAAAAATATCTATCTCATAAAAAAATGTCATATTTAAACTCCTAAGATGATCATTTCAAATTAACATGTTATTTAAAGTAGGATCGTTCACAGAACAATATTTTAATTCAGATTGGATTTATTTTCTTTATCTATACTTATCACATTTTATTAATTTAACCTTAGTGATTAAATTTTATAACTGACTTATTGTATGTTTTCTCATTCAATCTAATACAGCTTATAGTTAGTTGTCTTTAGAAATCATTATTGATGTATCCACCTGGATAATCATAGCAATTAAGAATCAGATCAAGATTTGATGGATATGTGTTAAAGGGTTACTTCCATCACACGAAAACATTCGCTTACTAATGTTGATTGCACGGGAAGAATTTATTTAAATATCTCATTTGCATTTCAGTAATTTTAAATGATTTTTTTTCATTGGATAATTGAGCTTGATCTCTATCAAAACCATTTTTTTTTTTACATTTTCGATTTTCTTTCCAAAAATTTTTCACGAAAATACTTTCTCTTCCGAAAGTGAAAGTATCCTAATATATCCATGAATTGCAAACAAAATCGAAAAAATAAAAGACCTTTGTAGAGATGGATCTCAGCTATTGAAGGGAGAAAGACTAGAGTCACTGAACTGTATTAGGAAAACTCCCCTTTTCCTACTATTGGAAGAAAGTGCAAGCAAGGGAATTCATAAATTTTTTAATCCTCTTTCTTCTTTATATAGATTTAGTATAGATTCTATAATTAATAGTTTGTGTAGTAATAGTACCTATATTATATACTTTGATATATAAACGGGAAAGAAAAAATGACACATTATTTAAACTATAAATTTATGATTGATTTCTCATTGAACTTTATTCCGCTATGTAAAAACGTAAATTAATTAATATTAAGCTATTAATTTATAAAAGAGTATATTTTGAACCAAATTTCTGAATTATAAAAGATTTGTCAGAATATTGTACTAAATAAATGTTAAAAAAAAAAAACATAAATTATGCATAAATAGTTAATTACCACACAAGCTTTCGTTGAATCAACTACTTTATTGCACTTGGCGCACCTTAGACAGCTTCTATGCCACAGCCTTTTCATAAACACGACTTTTTCAGCTAAGATGAAGAAGAAAACTTACATTGTAATAAAATGGTATCATTTCCAAGTTGACTTCATGATATTACCTTGTAGATTTTATTGAATGTAATGGGAAAAACGTTTAAAGTTGTTAAGTGTATATTGCTGCGGTTTATCTCGAAAATTATTAAGATTCTTGCTCAAGCTATGTTTAACTCAAGTCACACAGAGGATTATCATTGACTTCAGTGCTTGTTATCTTCGCAAGTTATGTAGTGCTTTTTTTACTTGTCTTAATTTCTAATAAAGTAAAAGCGTTTTTTACATCACAAGGAAATATTAATATGTTTTAAATATATCTATATGCGTACATTTGCGTATCCATATGCGTATTATTGTTTATTTACTTTTAATTTTTTAATTTTTAATTTTTTTACTTAATTTTTTTTAAATCATATAAATTGTTTTGTTCTATAGTTATTAATTAAAACTTTTTTGTTTATTATTATTTCCTTTTTAAAAACATATGTGTAACAGGTATTCGAAAACGAGTTTTTCGCCAAACTGTCGTCAGAAAAGAATCTCGCCAATGTGGTGCGACACATGATATCTTTAGTTCAGCTGCAATTAAAATGATGAATTATTAACTTAGCAATTAACAATTATAATAAAATACAGTTTTCTTTTAAAATGTCGAATGGAATATAAATGTAAATAGGTACTTTTTGATTATCCGGCCGATCAATTTCGCAAAATTATACAAATCGCCAAACTATTCGCCAAATGATACAAATTAAAATACGGGTGAATTATAAAATGTACGCAAACGTTACATATAAGCTTGATCGGAAAAAATCAGAATTTGGAGTAAATAACGGAAGAACAAATGGCACAGATGTCATATACGCATCACATTTGCACGTGCTTTTTCTCCCCGCCAAATTTGGCGAAAATTTTGTTTTTGAATATAAGTTACAAATTGCATGCAATAACAGGACGTGATTTTTTATTGCAATATAAAAATAAAATAGCGTGAACAAATGAAAGAGATTCTAGTATTTTAAGAGAGGAAATAAAAATAAATAAATGATAGTTTGATATAAATAATTATTGATATAGTTAATAAGTTAAATGATTTAAAAATTTAAAAAAAAGTCTGTAAATAAACATGAATTTAATAAAAAAGGAAACAATAAATAAAACATTATAAATAATAAACTTAATAAGTAACAAAACGGTAAATGTAATTTTCCCAATAAAGCGTAAATACTAATATTTATAGCCATATATAGCCAGTTGTATCATTTAATCATCGCATTTCACTGAAATCTTTAACTTTTCCCATTTTATTTCCCTAACAATTGTTATAAACTTGTATTTTTAACAAATACATTCTTAGTTGTTATAAACTTATTAAACGGATCTTCTCCTTGGCACAAAGACATATGTGCAATGCCAAATTTGGCGGGGAGAAAAAGCACGTGCAAATGTGGTGCGTATATGACATCTGTGCCGCCTTTTGCAGCTAGTATATTTTTCGGAAAAGTTTATGAATTTTCTTTTATTTTAACATAAATAATAAATATAATACATATGTAAAATTATATAAATTTAAGTGTTTAATGTGTATTTATAGGTGTATATAATGCCTATTTAAATATGCATATCTGTATATACAATTACATATATAGAGAAATATGTGAAACATACATATCAAAATAAAAATTTATGTAAACAGCATATTCATTTTTTAACATGTGACATATGCAATATTTTTTTAATAAATATGTGATGATAAATATTTAAAGACCATGATTTTTCGCCTTCTTTAAAAAAAATAAATAAATAAATAAATAAAAAAATAAAATAAAATACAATGCTATTTTTTTTCGCGCGCCATTTTGAATTTTTTTTCTAATCGCGTCAATCAGAACAGGATTTGGAACTCTTCCTGTCGATATGCTTAAAAGCATTTCAGTTTCCGATTAAAGTATAGATACAACTATGCTAACATTAATGGGCAAATTTACCTTCATAAACCAATTGACCACAGGAAGGACAGACTGTTTCTTGGGTCAGAATTGAAGACATTTGTTGAAGTAACAAGACGTTGAATACTTTCTTATTAATGTTTATGTCTGAAGTTTAAAAAAAAAAACCCTAAACAATTATAAAAAACTATTAATGAAATCAGAAAACATTTTTAAAGAGCGTTCAAATTATTCACTATCATTTTACGGCTTACAGTTATTTATCAATTAGCACTAAAATCACGTGATCCTAATTATTATGTATTTTTCATAAAATAAATATTACATCTTAGTGTCAAATTTGAAAAAAATGTCCCTTCTTCGCTCTGTCAAAAGAAAAAAAAAGTATTCGCGTTTGTAATGACCGAAAGATGGCGTTGTAATAGACCTGATAATCGTTTGTTTACGTTTGTTTGTTTACGTTCCATGCTGTAGCACTGTAGCATAGAACCAGTTTAAAGAGCTATTTAAAGTGCAGTTTTTTATCTTTTTTATTTAATTATGGGAGATAAATTACAAATATCGACAATTTTAGAATTTGTAGATGCTGGAAAATCTAGTAATTGCTTTAGAGAAGCTGAAGCATGAAAGCATTGTGTTGCTGTCATGCTATTTTGCCATGAGTAAGTCAAATGTATTTTTTTATATTATAGATCTAAACTTTGTGTATAAAATTTTGATTTTAGATAATTTTAATACAAAGAACCCAACGTTGCACGCGTTATAGAACTGTTTATTTATTTATCGGCCTTTTAAACACTGATTTCATGCTCACGGTATCAGTTCTATTTCGTTTTTCAGACTTTGTCCGCGAGAGGGCGTCTATTTCATTTCAAACGCGAATAACAAAATTGTAACTTAACAAATTACAACGACTATTCTGAAAATAATGTTTTCAAAGACTAAAATTTTAAAGACTTATAAATAAATTTTATATTTAAATTAATAAAAATAATAAACATAATTTTTAGGATGATTATAACGAGTCATATATTACGAACGCCGTGCATTAAACATTAACATTCCTAGACCAAAGATAAAAAAACAGTAATTTATAGATAGACAACTTCAACTGGCTAAAATATGCATTTTTATTGGATGGAGTTAATCAGACTGACTTCTGAATCTCTCCTATTACGTACGACATGGATTAAACATTAATATTCCAGGACCCATCACAAACAAATTTTGAATGAAATTTCAGTTTTACAATTTTTGGAACTGCAAAATTTTCAACTTCAAGACATCGCACATTTTAAATTTTTACACTGATGCGTAGAGAAAAAAATGCACTTATTAATGAAATTTGTTTGAAATCTCTATCAAAATTTGTTTTTAAATTATTATTATTTTTAAATAATTTTTATTACTTTTTTTGACATTGTGGCAACAGAAGTATTCTATTTTTGGATATAAAACTTGGAATATATTTTGGATATAAAACTAATATTTTTGGATATCAATCAGAAAACGAATAAAATAAAAAACAGAAATATTCCATTTTTGGATATTTAACTTGGACCGGACGAGAGGTAAAATATCTGGGTGTATTCCTGGACAGCACTCTCACTTGGCGCAAGCAAATCGACTATACCGTCCAGAAATTCTACAAAACAAAAAAAGACCTCGCCCATCTCCTGTACAGTCATGCGATGAGTATGAGTAATAAGGTACTGTTATACAAAACAGTACTTCGTCCCATGCTTCTTTATTGCGCTCAGATCTGGGGTTCAGCGGCTAAAGCCAATTTGCAAAAAATTCAGGTAATTCAGAATAAGACTCTCCGTGGTATTGTTCACTCTCCTTGGTATCGCAGAAATACTGTTATCCATTCAGATCTTAATATTCCTCCTATTCGTTCTGTTATCAAAAGTCAAGCAATAAAATTTTTTGACAACATTCCCTCTATCCCAAATCCTGCTTTGCATAATATTTCAAATTATGATGTAAACGTTTGCTGGAGACGACCACGACCAACCCTACATCTCCCTGAAAACATCGACCCAGGATAATTTTTCCTAGTTTTTATCTCATTGATAGCGTTATTCCTTCCTGAACGTACATCAGCTCCTAGTCTCTATTTTATAAATGCTATGTAAATACTTTTGTTAATATTTGTTAATGTTCTTATTTCTCTTATTTATTCTCTCATCTTTTTTATTTGTTTTGTATGGTGCCCTTAAAGGGCCTTTGCTTTTTTTTGGGACCCCCCCCCCCCCTTTGTTTCTGACGTTCTGTTTGTCAGACTTTGGCTATGACTTGAATTGTTCCATGTATCATTTCTCTACTAGAGGTAAGGAGTCGATCTCTCCAGGCACTCTGACAACTATCTCATCCAAGTTAAACTTGGACCAATCAAGGAACGAATAAAATAAAATAAATTGCAGATGTACTTCAGATTTCCCAATTCTCTATTGAAAACAACAACCATTTTCCAAATAGTTAAAAATTGTTACAATAACAGTTTAATCAAGCAAGTTTTTATTGTAAGCCTACAAAGGAATTAAAAAAATAAATAAATAAGTTATTAAAGAAAATCGGTAAAATGAATGTTTTTTCTGTGTCCATAGCTATTATTTCCCTCTCTTCTATATTATTTTCATAAAATGAAAACATTTTTCAGTTTAATTTTAAATCATAGCGGAAAAGAAAAATTAGTGAAATGTCATAATTCTGACGCAATAAATGTTTCAGATTTATTACTGGATATGCATGTTTTCTGTGAACTATGACGCTATATTTTATGGTGGAAAATTTCAGGAAGTCAGAACCAGAGATTTGAAAGGGTTGGGGTACTTTCTATCCTAGCCTGGTTCAGCCCGAATCTAATAAAAAAAAAAATTGACTCGTGCGTGCGTCGGGCTGACATTTCTTTATTTTTTAGAGTACTCTTTTTTAAATAGCATATATATTAAAAATATACTTAACTAAAGATTTAGAAATTTTATTTGACTTGATAAATTACAGTATCTTTGAAAATACGCAAATTTTTCTTTCCCAGAGCTTTAAATTCTGATTTTATTTAACAATATTCTTTTTTTCATTCTAAACTAGATTAACCAATATTTATTGTGTAAGCGAAAATTAATATTGTTATCTCGTATTTCAATTAGAGCCGGAACGGTACCCCAGACAATCGGTCTCCCAGAACCTTTTGGAGCCTCCGTGGCCAAGTGGTTAAGACACAACACCGCTATTCGCTTGCGAGCGTAGGAGATCGTGGGTTCGAATCCTATTGCCTCGATTGCACACACTCTTTGTGTGGAGCTCCCGGTTGTATTTCTGTTGTGTTGTAAAATTTCCTTGTGCTATCTTGTCCCCTGCGTATTGACGATGATTTATAAGCAGGCTTTCGTGTTGAGCACACAAGTCAGGTGTATGTTATAAATAAATAACTAATCAATCACTTCATTGAGTTCACGGATGAAATCCTAGGAATAACTAAATCTTGAGTCGCATGTTAAAGCGTAATTAGTATGCCAACTCATATTTTCGTGGAAAACACCCGAAAACCCGATTCTAGCGGTTGACTGTTAAATTTATCCCGGTGTTTTCCTGTTCTCATCCTTCCATATTTTCATACCTTTGGGTACAGGAAAACAGTTATAAATCTATGAGTCATAACGCCAAAATCGGGTTTTCGGGTGTTTTCCACCAAGATATAGTTTGGCAGACGGATTGCGTTTTAATATGCGAATCGAGATTTAACTTATCCTAGGATTTCATCCGTGAACTCGATGAAGTGATTGCCTGAGCTGTCGTTTCCCAATCTAAATGGACCGCCAGCGATAACTAAAGAATGCTATATTTTAAATTATTTACATAAAAATGTATTTCTTAATAAAATAAAAATACATTCTTCTAAAAAATACTTTCTTCTAAAAATACATTCGATAAAAACAATTTTAATTGCAAGATAATGTTCACAGAATTGCTTTTCACCTATTCAGACTCCAGGGTTTAATATATATATATGTTACAGGACAAACCCGATTTTAGGCCAAACTAAATTGGCCTAGGCCAGACTAGTCTATCCTAACGCCCATCGGATAAACTAGTTTTTCCTAGGCCAAACTAGTCTATCCTAACGTCCATCGGATAAACTAGTTTTTCCTAGGCCAAACTAGTCTATCCTAACGCTCATCGGATAGACTAGTTTTTCCTAGGCCAAACTAGTCTATCCGAACGCCCATCGGATAGACTAGTTTTTTCTAGGCCAAACTAGTTTGGCCGAACGGTCATTAGGATAAACTAGTTTAGCCTGCTATTCATTGGTTTAAACTAGTTTATCCTAGGCCGATCTAGATGGTCCTAGGCCAGATGAATTTGCCCTGTTTTTATTGATCCCAATGACCGCTTCGGCGCCAATCTTCTGGTTTAGCCTTGTCCAATCTAGTTTATCCTAGGACAATCTAGTTTATCCTAGGCCAATTCAATATGACGTGCTGTAATTAATGCGAACCATTGTTTGGCACGCTCACAAAGAAAAGAATTATTTCAAACTCAAATTTAATTTCTCAAAAATTAATCAAGTTTAAGCTCAAATTCAAAATATTTCAAACGAATCCGCTCAGCTCAAACACATCTATTGAAATGAGCGAAGTTCATTTAAAATTCATTCTTTTATTTATTTATTTTACTTTCTTCTGTCTTTACAATAAGTTTTTGATTCGTGAAAATTTTTTAATTCCGGTTTTTGACGCATTTACACGTTTTAGTGGTCCAAGATTCCAAGAAACATGTTCTTCAAATTGTGAGTCTATGACTCTGTCTGACTGTCTGTGCCATAAATTTTGTAGGAGTTGTAATTGAAGAACTAATACACGAAATTTGATGCGGCATCCTTTTTCTTAAATATTTAATATCATGTTTTATTATGTTTCTAAAAGTTTAATTAGCAGATAAAACGTTAAAAAAAGCTGAGCTTTTTAAAAAAATAAAAAAATTCAAGCGTACCCTTACTCTACCCCCCCCCCCCCCACCAATCCTACATTTTAGATGTCATGCTTTATTTAAGCTTTTTCTTATTTTTAAAAGGGGTCGGTTATTTAGTTTTTTAATATGAAAAATTTCGAGTGAAGTGATGAATGAAAAAACCAATGTCTGTTACGAATTAAACATCTTTTCATAAAACCAAAAGTTTTTATCCGATTGAAAAAGTAATCCGTAATTCCTTTATTTTTAACCTCTGAAACCCCCAAATTAATCAGGTAAACGCCTTATCAGAAGTAACCTACATAAAAAATTTGAAACAAATCGGTAAATTTTCTGTGAAAAACCTATTTACATGAATTAAGGGGGTTACCCCCATTCCTCCTTTCTTTATACGTAAACAATGAACACCCACAACTAATCATTGAGGTGCCTAATCAAAATGATCTTATGCCTAAAATTTTAATAAAATCTAATACTTTTGCATGAAAAACTGACTTATCTAAATTAAGGAGGGGAGGGGGTGCAGATTAGCCTTTTGTTCCCCTCCCCTTATTCTTATCCAATGAACTCCTGAAAATAATCAGAGAAGTTCATTATCAGGATAAATCTGTGTGCAAAATTTGAAGCAAATCGGATATTTCTATCGGGAATTACTGCATTACGTACATAAATACGTACAAACCAGGGTTGGTATAAAAACCGTTTTTTTAAAGAAACCCCAAAAAACCGGGTTTTTTTGGTTTAAACCAGGTTTTTTTGGTTTAAACCGGGTTTTTTTCAAATCATTATTTAAATAGCATTTGCAAGAAAAAAACTTGAATTTTAGAAAGTCATGAGGATTTTTTGTAATTAATAGTTAATTAATGTTAAACATTCACATTAGTATTTATTTTTTTGATAATTAAATAACTAAAGCATAAAAATTTATAATTAAATTATCTTATAAGTTTAGGTTTCTATAGGGAAATATTCATTGTGTGAAAAAAAAAAAACTATTAATTTATTAGTATACTTATATAAACCTTTTAGATAATAATTTAAGAAATAATTATATGCAGGTTGATAATGAAGAACATAGTAAAGGGCAAACAAACATATTTTACTAAATTAACAGAAATAAGCTGAAATAGAAAACATTTTCTTGTGCATAATTTACAAATTATTTACAGTATTAACATCAACAAATGATTATTAATCTCTTACTACATATATTTACTGAAAAAATATCAATATGCATTTTATTAATGCTAAAAAATACATGTGTATTGACTTACTTGATACATCAACGAATGTAATGCTTACACAAATTGAGACATAGGCTTAGAAAAATTATTATTATTATTATTATTATTATTATTTTTAAATACAAACTTTATTTTTTCTGTTTCTTTGTTTTTCAAAAGGTGAAGATTTAGCATTAAATTTTATTATTTGTGCAAGCATCGAGTTACATGGATATTTTTGCTTTGTAAAATTTAATGTATCCTTTTTTTTTTTTGTTCACATAGTTCACTTTGACTGTATTGTGGTTCAAGCATGTATACCTAAAAGGGCATGAGTGTTAGGGCTATTTTATACCTGGACTAAAAAACTATGAGACTTCTTTATTTACATTTTTTTTCTCTTAATATTTTTTGAAGACCTGTCCAATTATAAACTGCATTAGTAATGGAACTTATTACTTTAGATATTATCCAGGGCAACTGCAATAGAATTTAAAAGTTTAAACATATCTTCAACATTTCTTTTAAAATAAAAATTAGACAGATACTATCTTTTATCTATTTTTATCAATAACATTCCTATTTTCTACACAAATTTTAAGTAAAGTGGGGCAATTTTTAAGGTAAACATCTAAAGCATCTGAAAATGAATCACACCTAGTATTATAAGGAAGATCTAATTTGACAGCATTTACATTGCATACAATTTTTACATTTGGCTCTTAAACATGTTTTTGATGTATTTCTTAGTCCCTCAAATGAAAACCAGATTATATTTTTTTTCTTCTAGTTTTAGACATTCTTTTATTTCAATATACATAAGTAGCTTTCTTAAAATAAAATACAATACAAAGTAACTAGAAACAGAAAAAAATAATGTAAAAACTGCAAATCCAATCTAAGAAAAACCAAAACATACTAAAACCAATATCTATGGAACAGAGAAAATTCATAGCCAATCATTCATTAGCATACAGAACAAGAGTAACCAATGGAAAGAATTACTTATGATTATGTCATTATTGATGCTTTGATACATGATGCAATCCTTAGTAAATCATAATCAAGCTATCTAAGCAGTAAAATTGCATTTTTGGCTGGCATATGCCATTTTTGCATTTTTTTTTAAATAAAAGGTTTAAAAAAGAATTAAAACTAACTATCTTTTTTTATCCTCCACAGTTCACTGTAGAAAAATATTTTGCCATGTCAATTTATAGCTAGTAAGAAAAATTAGATTGATTAAAGATGTTTGTCATTTTAAAAATTTAATTTGTCTTTAGCTTTGCTTGTAGCTACTCCATAACTTTGATTTTGCGCATTTTAATAATGTGTAAAATAAATGAAAACATTAGGGAAAAGAGAAAAAAACCAAATTTAAAAAAACCAGCATGGTTTTTTTAAAAAAACCACTTGGTTTAAACCATGGTTTAAACCACGGTTTAAACCAGCATGGTTTAAACCAAACAACCCTGGTACAAACGTACGTACATACCTACATACATATGTACGTGGTTACATACACACTAACAGAATATGCTAGCACATTAGCTCTCAGGCTTTGATAGTCTGTAAGATAAAATCGCATCAAATTGCATCGGCCTAGGATAAATTAGATCAAAACTAGAAAGTTGGCGCCGTGGCGTTCTTTAGATTCAATAAAATCACGCCAAATTGAATTGGCCTAGGACAATCTAGATCGGCCTAGGATAAACTAGTTCAAACCAATGAATAGCAGGCTAAACTAGTTTATCCTAATGACCGTTCGGCCAAACTAGTTTGGCCTAGGAAAATCTAGTCTATCCGATGGGCTTTCGGATAGACTAGTTTGGCCTAGGAAAAACTAGTCTATCCGATGGGCGTTCGGATAGACTAGTTTGGCCTAGGAAAAACTAGTTTATCCGATGGGCGTTAGGATAGACTAGTTTGGCCTAGGAAAAACTAGTTTATCCGATGGGCGTTAGGATAGACTAGTCGGGCCTAGGCCAATCTAGTTTGGCCTAAAATCGGGTTTGGCCTGTAACATATATATATTTAACTTTGGTTGTGAATTTATATTATCAAACTGATAACTGAGAAAGATTGATTTTTTAACATAAAATTTAATGATACACGGGAACTTAATAAAAATTTTTTTTGACAATTTCTTGCTTATTTTTTTTACTTAATTTTATTATTTTTGCATTTCAAAAACAATAAAATAAAATTTATATATTAAGTATTTTTTTTATAAATAATGGAGTATATAAATGATATCTCACCAATTTTTACTTACCCATCATACGTAGTATAGGGTAAGTCTTGCAATCGTTTTGAAAATCGAAAAAAAATTTTTGACGGATTTACACGTTTTAGATAGTGGAGATTCCGAAAAACATATTTATAGAAAAAAAATTTTGCCGTCCGTCTGTCTGTCTGTCTGTCTGTCAGTCTGTCTGTCTGTAAACGCTCTATCTCCCGAACAAATTGAGATAGAGACTTGAAATTTTGTATGTAGTTAGTATGTAAGAATGGGACGAACCCTATTTAATATCAGCAACCTCCATTATCCGGAACTATTTTTTTCGGACTCTCGAAAAATTCGTTCTGATGAAAGGTATATAAAAATTTTCGAATTTTTTTGTTCTAAGGCATGGAAGTAAAAGGCAATAAAATAACACACATTTTGCATATAGAACGAAGTCAATCGGATTATTAGTTGCCGAGATATTTGTAATCTTGTTTTCCACATTCTTCGAATTTTCATGACCCTGTATTTCATTCAAATTTCAATTCAGAAGTATATTTTAATTGGAAATGAGACGCTTAATCCGACGCAGTTAATTGTTAGTTAATAGAATTATTATTTTTGGAGTTATAAGGATGTTTCTTTTACGCAGTTCGGTACTACTTGAGTAGTTTGGCGTTTTATATAATTTGTCGAAATTGGTACATCAGCAGTTGTTTAATGTAGCATTACTATGTATATTAACAATATTTAAATTTTGTTTATGAATTGCAATGCATTGTATAAATAGTTTCACATGTTTTATTTTCATATACATATCCATGATGGGTAAGTATTACGGTGGCCCCCAACGACTAGTTTTTATTTTTAACAATATTTCTATACATGAAAAGTAATTGCAAAAATGTGTATCCTATATAGACCGGTAGGCGGCAGCGCAGACAATTACCTCATCGAGTTCATGGATAAAAATCTAGGATTATTTATATTTCGATTCGTATATTAAAACGCAATCAGTCTGCAAAATCATAACTTGGCGGAAAACACCTAAAACCCCGATTCTAATTGTTGACTCGTAGGTTTACCATTATGTTTTCCCGCCCCCAATCGTACATGTTTTTTATTTTTAGGTGCAGGAAAACACAATGGTAAACCTACGAGTCAACCATTAAAATCGGGTTTTTAAATGTTTTTCACAAGGTATAACTGGCAGACCGATTGCGTTTCAATATGCGAATAAAAATTTAACTAATCTTAGATTTTCATCCGTGAACTCGATGATGTGATCGTCTGTGCTGCCGCCTCCCGGTCTAATAGGATATACTGGGACTGAAGAGGTTAAATTAAGATCTGTTGTCATATTTTGCGGAAATTTGAGCTAGAATTAACCTGGCATGAATGATTTTAAACTGCCCGACAGGCTCATAAACTTCAAAATAAGTACATAAATAGATAAACGAGACGGCTGGACAGGGTTGGAATAATTTTGTCTCTCATGATGGACCAAGCCAATAATTTTTCAAAAGAGTCTTGTCTGAACTTTTAACTTTATAGACAGACTGATTCGCAGACAGACATTTTGTAAAAACATGTTTTTCGGGTTCTCTGACCCCTAAAACGTATAAATGCATCGAAAACCGGATTTCAAAAATTTTCATGAATCCGTTACTTTTTTCTTCTAAAGATAGAAGAAAGTAAAAATTTATTTCGAGATATTTTCCGTTAGCCGTCTACAAGTGTTTAATAACAAAATTTATTCCTTGTGGTTTCAACTGCATACGGATTGCAAAAATAATGGGATAGAATTACCCCCTGTTTGCAATAAATAAATCTGGTCGCCATAAACTTAAGCTTATTTGCATAGAAAAAAGTGGAAGTCTTAGATGCTTTAAATATGTTAATATGGCTTCACTACCTATTCAATACAGGAACACTAGGGTCAATCCATTTCAAGTGGTCCAGCACTGGTCGCTCGACTATTTTTTAAAAATCTGAAATTTTTTATACAACAACCCCAACATGATGGAAGTTCAAAATGACCGTTATTTTAATTTTACTATTTTTTGTTTGTGCAAGGTGGCCATCTTTGTTTCATCGTGTGCAGCGATTTTCTCAGATACTAGGATACACAAAATTGTAAATATCTCGTCTTTTGTTTTCCCAATTGAAATGGGGTTTGCAGCATTTTGTTCAGAATAAAATAGGCTAAATATACAATGGTAGAAAAATTTTGAAAAATAAATTTTTACAGGTGAAATTTTAGCACAAAATTTAAAATTTTTTCCAAAATCTATCCGTTTGCAAGAGGAAATTTTTCATGTAAGGAAAACTGTCAACCTTACACAATTTTTTCTACAAATAGGTCAAAAGTGCATGTACTCACACACCAAGTACCAGATCTGGGAGTTGATTTCTCTTTGCGAAAAAAATTCCAAAATTCGTCAAAAATTTCAAAAATCGCGCTTTTTAGGCTTTGATATCTCTGGTGGGGCACGAGATAAAAAACTGAAATTCTGTCCTTTGATAGTATTGTGTAGTAGTGTTATGTACATAAAATTTCAAGAAGGAGATTTGACTACAAGCTGAGATATGACATGGACAATATGTGAAAACAATACTGCCAAACTATTGTAACCTACTATGTAATTGTTCAACAAGACTGCCAACCTTACACAATTTTTTCTACAAATAGGTCAAAAGTGCGTGTACTCATACACCAAGTCCCAGATCTGGGAGCTAATTTCTCTTTGCGAAAAAAATTCCGAAATTCGTCGAAAATTTCAAAAATCGCACTTTTTAGGCTTTGATATCTCTGGTGGAGCACGAGATAAAAATCTGAAATTCTGGCCTTTGATAGTATTGTGTAGTAGTGTTATGTACAAAAAAAATCAAGAAGGAGATTTGACTACAAGCTGAGATATCACATGGACAATATGTGAAAATAATACTGCCAAACTATTGTAACCTACTATGTAATTGTTCAAACCTCCAAAATTTTAAATTAATTATTTATGGTACAAGGTTAAATGTTAATTACAAATATCTTCTTCAAATGCTTCTGCGTGATTTAAACAATTCAGAATGTATTCTAAGCCAATACACTATTGGCTTAGATGTCCAGATGAACAAACCTACTAGAAATGCTATTGCAGCAATTTTACTCGGAACACATTTCAGGAAAAGTAAATTACAGACAATGGGTTGCAACTGATTGAGTTGACATGGTTTCAATTATTAAACCTAGAGAATTTCATTCAAGTTAACAAGGGATGACAAGACTTGGGTGGCTTCAAATAAAATTTTGAGAAAGAACAGCCTAATGGACTGACAACAGTAACTGGTCGAACTCATAACATCTCTCGTAAATAGAGTTAAGCTCTTTGTTGAGCATATATAGTATCTTTGTAAATTAAATGTTTATTATTTAACTGTTTTCAACAAACGATCTTTCTGTACTTTCTGTGTAAATATTGTAATAAAAGAGACTAATCTCATTTCTCCTAATGTACTCGTAATAGCATTTCTTAACATTGTTTTAATCACCGTATCTCAGCTTATAGTAAAATCTCCATCTTGAAATTTTTTCTGCGTAACACTACCATAAAATACCATCAAAATCCAGAATTTCAGATTTTTATCTCGTGCTCCACCAGAGATATCAAAGCCTAAAAAGTGCGATTTTTGAAATTTTCGACGAATTTCGGAATTTTTTTCGCAAAGAGAAATTAGCTCCCAGATCTGGGACTTGGTGTATGAGTACACGCACTTTTGACCTATTTGTAGAAAAAATTGTGTAAGGTTGGCAGTTTTGTTGAACAATTACGTAGTAGGTTACAATAGTTTGGCAGTATTGTTTTCACATATTGTCCATGTCATATCTCAGCTTGTAATCAAATCTCCTTCTTGAAATTTTTTGTACATAACACTACTACACAATACTATCAAAGGCCAGAATTTCAGATTTTTATCTCGTGCCCCACCAGAGATATCAAAGCCTAAAAAGTGCGATTTTTGAAATTTTCGACGAATTTCGGAATTTTTTTCGCAAAGAGAAATCAACTCCCAGATCTGGTACTTGGTGTGTGAGTACACGCACTTTTGACCTATTTGTAGAAAAAATTGTGTAAGGTTGACAGTTTTCCTTACATGAAAAATTTCCTCTTGCAAATGGATAGATTTTGGAAATTTTTTTAAATTTTGTGCTAAAATTTCACTTGTAAAAATTTTTTAAAAAATATTATTCTGCGACCGTACATTTAGCCTATTTTATTCTGAAAAAAATGCTGCAAACCCCATTTCAATTGGGAAAATAAAAGACGAGATATTTACAATTTTGTGTATCCTAGTATCTAAGAAAATCGCTAAACATGATGAAACAAAGATGGCCGCCATACACAAACAAAAAATAGTAAAATTAAAATAACGGTCATTTTGAACATCCGTCATGTTAGGGTTGTTGTACAAAAAATTTCAGATTTTTTAAAAATGGTCGAGCGACCATTTTTATATTTTCTGGACCACTTGAAATAGATTGACCCACTAAAAATACGTGGATTACAAGTGATATTTTTACTCAGTGATTCCATAAAGATTTTGTCCCATCACTGAAGAAGAATCCCGGAAGCGCCTAAACATGTCAACTGACTATGAAACTGCAGTAACGAAAAAATTTCAAACATTAAACAGTAGCGAAATCCTAGCGAGATTCTATGGCGAAATTAACGATTTTATAGCGAATCTTTTATGAAATTTGCGTTTTTCGAAATTCGCGATACTTTGACAAAAATTGTGCTTTTTCTGCGGCCCGCTGACAAAATTGGAGGATTTTTTTTGCGATCCTTTGACAAAATTCGCTCTTTTTTCTGCTGACGACAAAATTGATTTTTTCGGCGTTTCGACATTTTTTTATGTCCGAATGTCTTAATTTTTCACGAAATTGGAACAGAATCAACGCTGCAGTAATCTGCGATAGGATTTTTTTAAAGATATTTTTTTACGTGTTCTTGAAAAAAAAAAAAAAAAAAAAAAAAAAAATGTTTGAATTGTATTTTGATTTTTATATGCAAAAAGATCTCAGCATTCACAACTTTTAAAAAAATATGTGCTTTTGTATGACAAAATAAAAATAAGAAATATTGTTTTTCTTATAGTCTTCACTACCATGACTGTTTAACTTATCCTTATAGATGCATATTTTTTAGTCCTGTTTTTCGCAACTTTAACTTTCGACATACATAGCTGTACATAGCTTAAGATTTATATTGTTACAGCGAATATGAGGTTCTTTTGATCTTATGGTTAGACAATTTCAAACTCTTGTTTCTTAGAAAAGTAGAAAATAATTTATTTACAGATCTTCAGAACAACAGTCTTCAAAACTCACAAATGTTACTAGATATTCTAAAATAACTGCTCAAATCTATCGTATAAGTACAGCTTTAGATCCCAGAGACTCTTTATACAACGTCTCAACACTTAATAACATTCAAAACAACATAAATGAAACTCAAGCAAACTCGCTTAACAAACGCCTTGTTCACTCAATGACTGACTGGTAAATAATAACAATAACAGCTCGTATCGCTCTCCTTATGTAGGCTCGCAGCAGGTGCTGGAAATTTCTAGAACCATCTCGAAAAATCCACGGAACAACATTCAATGTATCAGTATATCAATAGGGGGGGGGGTAGGGAAGGGTTACCTTCACCAACAATCGCCAAGTTTGTCGCCAACTTGGCGATATATCGCCAAATTTGGCGACCAAAATTAGTCGCCAAAAGTGACGCCAACTTGGCGATATCTCTAATATTTCGCAAAGCTACCATAGACATTCACTGAAAATAATAGACAAGTTTGCTTGATAACAGAGACAATGTAACAAAAACTAATATTAGTAAAGAAATGGAGCTTAATAAGATTATTTACATTATTTTACAGTACAAACACTAACTATTTACAAAATTCGTAACAATATTATACTTAATTTAAATCCAAATTAAGAGAATAGTGTGTTTAAATAAAATAAACACATTTCATGTAATTTTTTTTTTTTTTTTTTTTTTTTTTTTTTTTTTTTTTTGCATGTGTAGATTATTTCCCACTTTGAATTTCAAATATTTTCATAAAAAAAAAAAAAAAAAAAAAAAAAAACAGGTGAAGTGTTTCTTTTTCTAAGTGTCGATTAGATTATTTGGATTTTGGAGTCACCGGCTCCTTAAAAATTTTCGGAACCTGCACCTATAGCATAGGATAAAATTTTGAAATTTCATCTTTAAAAATAGAAAATAGTACATTATTTTAGTAACAAGCAGTGATGTAGTGGAGGGTATATGCGGGTATTGAATTTCACAATATTATAAAAAATAATTAAAGCAAAAATACAGCCTAACTTATGAAAATATAAACTAGTTCAAAATTTATTACTTTAATAATAAAAAGTATAGGATAAATTACAGCAATTGGAAATTAAAACAAATATGCTGTTGATGTTTGACAATGTAACAAAAAAAAATCTATGTTTTATCTTCTAAATAATTTCTTTCATTTGATGTTAAAAAAGTCTTTGAATGAGTAAATATTTACAATATGAAAATTTAATTAATATCACTAATTAAATTTTAAGTTTTTCTCGTAGCTAAGTAACTAAAGTTTACAAATTTGGGATAGCGAAACACAAGATTTTCCCCTACATAATGCTTTTTTTCTTGAAATAAAAGTACTTAACACATACGCATATATAACGATAAAAAATTAAATAGAGGTATTATATACATTTATAATTAATGATAGTTATTAAAATTTGAAAACGTTGGATAACATAAAAAATATTACATACCAAGATAAAAAATATTAGTTTGAATAGCTCAGTGGTTCATAACTAATCGGTTTTCTTTTGAAAATATGATCTAAGAAATATCAAAGCATCTAAAGTATCACTTCCAAGTCGACTTCTAATTTTGTTTGCAATAAATCCTGCTGCTGAAAATGCTCGTTCTGCTTCTACACTCGCGGGAGGAATTGTCAGCAAATATTGATAAGCTAATTCTAAATGATGACAGCGTACTCCTCTATTTTCAAAAAGAGACATCTCATTTATAATTTGTATTGACAAATCTTTTTGTTTTTGTGTTTCAGGTTCGACAGTTCGCATGCTTTTTTTATTTCTTCTTGTAATTTTTCTTTTATATGTCCGCTAATCCGTTTGCCGTCTCGCAGTGGGCTCTATATGCGTTATTTCTGTATCTATAGAATTACCATTGTCAACACCTTCCAGTTACTGCTTTCACTTGCTTCTTAATAATAGTTTTGTTAGGAATAGAAAACACGCTGCTAGTTTCTGCATTCAGGTCATCTCGTTTAGAATCATGTAAATAATTTAAAACACCCGATAATTCCATACGTTGTCGTTCTCTAATGCGCAGTTTTAGCCCGTCTGTCATTTTGTAAGTAAATTTTGATTTTTTCTTCGAAATTTTTTTAAAAGAATTTTTAAGGCTGCGTCTCGTTTAACAAATTAGAATCCTCGAGACAGATTGCTTCTACTGTGATTTGTATCGGTTTGAGGACTTCAACAATTTAGTTTATAAGTAGAAAATCGTAATCGTCAATGCAGATCTCATCTCTAAATCGATTAAAACTTTCTGCATTATATTTTTTAAGAAATAAAACCGTTCAAGCATAGTTACTAGGCTATTCCATCTAGTCTTGCAATCTAAAAGAAGGGAAAGTTCTTTCTCTTTTTCAGATTTAACATACTTTTGAAGAACTTCATTCCTTGTGGCAGATCGTTTAAAATAAATTACTAATTTTCGAACTTTTTTAATAAGTTCATTGATATATTCATCAGAGTATGAAAAACACTGTTCGTCTTCAGAAATTAAAACAAACCCCGATTCTAAACTTTCGGAAGATTCAATATCTTCACCTTTATCATCTTCTTCTAAGGTTAAATTTTCACTTCTGCAGCATGATTCAATTACTATTTTACTAGAGGAAGTTTCTTGTTCTGTATTTACTTGATTAGAATATAAAGCATCACAAGCAGATTAAAGAATACCATGAGCGAAACAAAGCTGTTGATCAGCTTCAATTTTTTTCCAATAACGCCTTTTTTTTTTTTGAAATGTCATACTATTCTCCATATCATCAAATCCAGTGATTTCTTATCACTGCTAAAATAGTCCTCTATTTTCCTTCTGTGGAAGGAAGAGAGTTGTTTGATTTGTGGAAGGAAGAGAGGATGTAATAAATTCCTTCTGAACTTTAGTACCATGTTTCGTAAATAAATGTGTATGCAATCCCTTAGTCGATCCATCTAATGTTTTAAGCACTGCGCTACACCTTTTACATTTAGCTCTTTTTCCATATTTTGACGTTAAATAGTAGTATCATACTGAAGATGTGTTACTATCTTTCCGATGAGCTACGAAATCCTTTTCATTCGACATCTTTAAAGCAAAGTAAGTGTGAACGTACGAAAAGCAAAGAAGTTAGCATATAATGACTATCAAACACAAACGCGACGCTTATCAGTACAATCTAATTCAAAAATGACCTACGAAGGGAAGATAATTTCTATACACGCACCGAAATCGAAATAAACAAAAGATTTCATTTTTCCTGACTAATAGCTTACATCTGTTTGAAAGTCAAAAGATCTCCACTGTAAAAGATTTAATCGCTTAGAAATGTATGTAAAAATGTTTGAGGTATATATTATTTTTCAATCATATATAAACTTCATGAAAATTGATCCCCCCCCCCCCCTAAAGCGAAAGTTTATAAATATATATTTTTTAAATTTCAGCTGAATATTATTCCACTAAAAAATACCAGACGATCCCGTAAATCCCGGGATTTTTTCGGAGAAAACCCGGAATTTTCAGGATTAAAAATATACCGGGATCCTGAGATCCCAGGAAGCGGGGTCCCGGGATTTTAATCCCTAGTCAATTGTGATAATTTTTTCCCACTCATCACTTGCTAAAGGATTTTATGCACAGAATATAAATCTTTTTGGAAAGGGCAAATGTATATAACCTCCAAGTCATATATATTTTTCATAGCTGCCAATATTTCAGTTATTACATTTTACCAGGTTCTGTCCCTCCCTGTTTTTTTCTCGTTGAATTTAAATTTTATATCAAAGAGCTATTTTAATAGTAAAAGACAATTTAATATAAGGATGTTCTCACAAGATTTAATAAGGTTATGCGTTATAACGTTGCAAAACCACTTCTAAAAGAAAAGACAACTATAAAATATATTAAAACTAGCTGCCCTTGGCGACCAGTTTAGTCTCCCTTAAATGTATGCTAAGCAGTGTATCATGGTACTTTTATTAATAATTCAATTTACTTCCTCAATCTTTCACCAAATTGGAAGATTCCGATAGAGAAATCATAAGATCTTTATTTTTATAATAGCGGGGTGCAGGTTATAAAACGCCAAATATTGTTTCCATCACATTATTTTGTAGTTATTAAAAGGATAATCCTTTCACGCATCTCATTTAAAAATACGATATTTTATTTTAAAACTGAAGATCTAAATTCACGGCTTTCTCATCTTTTTTCTTTTTCTTTTTCATTTTTTTAACGAAAAGAAAAGAATTGTTATTAAGTGTAAATGACAAGGGAAAATGTGTACACTTAAATTAAATATTTAGAAAGCATTATTAAAAATAATTCATAAAAAATACGTGAATAACATCTTTACTTTTTTTATTAGTAGTTCTCAAAAGTTTTACTCGATTGGTACAAATATAATATCGTCAGTAATCAAAATAGCACAAAAAATGTAATAAAATTTGATCAACAAATACTTGAATTATTCTAATGAAAGCTTTCAATCGTGACGCCAATCAAAGCGTATGGTTGGAAATTGACATCAAGCAAATGGTTGCAATGTTGAATTCTATATGTTGTTGGTACATTATATCTATACCTTATGTATTATCAATATATTATTAATGTATTATCTTATGTATTATCAATTTGTATTTAATAAGTAAATGAAGCATAGCAACTATTTGTTTGAAGTCAGTTTCCAAGCAAAACGTCATGAGCGACGTCACACTAAAAGCATCTATTTCAAAAATAAATTTAATATCCAGAATATTCTTAAGAATTACTTTGTGTTTTATACTGCTGATAAAAATTCGAAAGATAAAAAATGGTGTGTAACACCCACGAAGTTTGTTAAGAACTTTTTTTTTGTCATAACAAAACAACACAACAACTACAGCCACTTTATGTAGTTTAAAAAGAAAACATTTATTAACATCAACGTTTTAAGTGGTATTTATTTATTTTAAAGCTGTTTCCGAACTATTCCTATTCTCTTGAACTGAAATACACAATTTTCGACATGTCCATTAAAAGACGATTTTTATCGTTCGATTTCATCATCAAAGTTTAAACGATGGGCCTAAGGGATTAGTAAAAATTTAATATTTATGTCACCACTTTATACGTTTTACACGCTTCAATATTTTTATTCAAGATATTACTTTCAAAATAGTACATAGTGGCTTGATTTCTTAATATAAATTCGTCCTGATGACAACACATGATTCAGAATGTATCTTCCTGATTTCCGAGACAGGTACTAATTTGAGTATGGCTTATCCCATTTGATGCTTTTCCTGAAAGCAACTAGTTTGATGTTGTTGTTTGTATTCGTTTTGCCTTTCTTTTTATCTTCCTAAAAATTTTGATGAAATATTAGTTTTTTTTTTTTCAACAAGACTCTAAATAATTGGCTTTGGCTTTTTAATTTAGAGATGTTAAAATTTCATAATGGTTTTGGGCAAGAAGAATTACATTAATTGCACAATATTACATTACTTTTGAAACATTTAAAATGCGTATAAAATAATTTTTGTAACATAGTCACTCGTACATGTTATATATGGATTTAATAATAAGTTCTCTAGCGATATTCCATTCAGCTAAATTAAACACAATCTTTTGTAAATGTAGATTTATTTTTTTCTTGATATAGTTATTGAAGTCAATAATACAAAGCTGTTAACCCACTGTATTTTTTTTACAGAACTTTTATGAACTCGTACATTTATTTAATGAAATGTGCATTTATGATGCCTATTGATTTGGGGCAGGTTCTTGTTTAGGAGAGTAGCCGTGTTTGGAGAAGTTTTATAGCCATTTTCAAAAAGAATACATTGCGGTTTTTAACATTATACAGCAATACCACGAAGTTTGCTGCACTTAGAGACTAATAAAAATAAATATTGAAAAGTTTAATGAACAGTATAATGAAAGCACAACGATTCAAGGAGCTTTTATTGTTCTTGACAAGAATGTAGAACGCCGACAAATATAGGGAGATCCAAGGATGGCCTTCAGGCATTTTCTTTTTTACCATTTCCAAGTGGGAAAGTGCCCATCAAATTCTGAGACCAACATTTTCATTTTTTAATATCAAAATTTTCTCCAATCAAGCCACGGTAAGTTTAAAAATCGCACCCCCCCCCCTAAAAAAGATATGTTACTTTAAAGTTAATCGGGGGAAAATATGACTCTAATAGGTTTTCGATCTTTTATTCTCAATGGTGAGTCTATAGGCATTTAACCCTTTCGGGGCTGATGTACAATTAATAATACATGTATTTAAATGGAGCATTATTTTATTCTAAGAAATATTTTTTGTATTATTTATATGCAATATTGTAATTATATATCTGTGCATTTGCTATATGATTTCATTTAAGTTTTGACATTTAGTAATTAGTATTATTATTATTATTTGCTTTATTCTCTTTGCGCCGTTTGCGATTTCTTTATTTTGAACATATATTTCACTCTTTAAATTTAAAATAAAAATTACTTTTCTGAAACAATCATTTATAATAAAGCGCAAAAAAATATCAGAAAGTTGAAATGCATGTTAAATTTTATTGTAATACAATATTTTCGAAATATCTCCAAAAATTTTTCCTTAGCCTATTGTCACATGAATAGTACGTAAAACAACAATATCCATCATCTTGCAGACAATGAAATATTCGTTAAATACTAATTAAACTATTTGGATAGCTGGTGTTAACGTATTTTTTTTTAAACGTAATTTTATTAACGTAATTTTTTTTTTAAAAACTGAAAAAAATTCGGACTCAAAAGGGTTAATTAAACAGCTGCAAAAAAGAAATGATGAATAAATTATTTATATGCAATGTCTGCAAATGATTACATCTGAGTGAATTACGATTTTTTTCACTATACTCATATATATAAGAACGTGTAGTATATATTTATCGAAGGTTGAAGATTGCACCATATGCAAGAGAAAATGATCGTTACATATTTACATAGGAATTCAAATGAATGTAGAAGGAATTTTGATTAAATTATAGAGGCCTGAATGTTTATTTTTAAATGTATATTAATAGAATAAAAAAAAGACGGCCAGCAAAAAAAAAAAAAAAAAAAAATTACTTTTTATTTATAATAATAATTATTGTTTTTAAGTGATTAGGTGAGAAAATCAATAGTAAACCATATTGATGTTTAATTCAGATAAGAAATAATTTATAGCCTTTTAATAATGAAAAGGGCTCGTAAATAGTAGATAGAGTAGATGATTTAGAACGAATTTCATTTAATATACAATTAGCAATACAACAGAATTAAAATACAATTTAGAAATATATGATTTTGTTATCATAGCATTGTTTCACTGTTTTACTTTGTGTTATGATTTATCTTTATTGTTGTAAATTTTGGTTCTTATTATATTGTTATTTATTATTTTATATTGTATTTCGTGTAGCAAGCATTGTTCAATAGATGTGTACCTGGCAACAGCTATACCTTATTCTAAATACTTCATTTATCGCACTTTGCCGAAATTTGTGCAGTATAACTAAATGGATATAGTGTATTATGTATATAATATCGAATATATTACTTGAATAATATTAAAAGTGCCATCTCTAATAACATCCCTTTAATATACTATTATTTTCAACACAATCTTACTGATTGGTAAAGTAATCAATTCGTATGCCTTTAATAGTCTCTTCCTGGTACTTATTTGATTTCATTTGCTAAAAAAATTGTGGTTTAAAATATACTTATTTGATCAAAAAATACACTGGTGGATAGCTTTTATCGCAATGTGTAAATATAGGTACACACACATATTGCTTTGATCAATTGTCTTTTTGGGGAAATTTGATTCTTCATATTTGAAAAAAAAAATATCGAAACTATTTTTAAAATTGGTTTTATTTATCTTATTCTTAAGCATTCCGACTACAAAATAAATCTTATATGTTAAATGTTTATGGCATTTTGAAATGTGAACAAATTTTAATAATACAGAGGCTGTATTTTATTGACAGTATTCAAGATCATTCATTTCTTCTGAAACCATTCCCTTTCTCTTGAACCAAAATGCACAGTTTACAACCTGCCAATTAAAAATCGATTTTCATCACAGATTTTCATTTTCAAAGTTTGAAACAATAACTATTGGCTTGAAGGATTAGTAAAAATTTTAATATTCGAGTCATCCAATGCGCTTTTACTCACGTCAATATTTGTATTCACGACTTTATTTTCAAAATACAGAGTGGATTGATTCCTTAAATATTAATTCCTCGTGGCGACAAGACATGACGCAGATCGCGTCTTCCAGATTTCTTAGACTTCTAATTTGAGTCTGGCTTATCCCTATAATAACCGAAAACGTGTCTTACGTTGTTGCTAGGTTTTCGCTCTTTGTGTTTATTTTTGATCTTCCTGGAAATACGAGTGATACGTTACATTTTTATTTAACAAGAGTCTAGAAGATGGGTTTCGGAGTTTTAGTCCTATCATTTTAGATTTAATAATCGTTTTGGATTTTGGTGACGTAAATAAATTGTATAATTTCATGTGAACATAGCTAGTTTTGATGCAATCATTACAACAAAATCAATAATAATAATAATAATAATAATAATAATAATAATAATAATAATAATAATAATAATAATAAATCAAAAATAGTTTAAACCGAAATGTCACATTTTCCTTGCGTTAGTTAGTTAAAATAATTATCAAGTTACCAAAAAATGCTTAAAAGTTTATTGCTGTTCCATTACATATAAGCTGGTCTTAAAACGTTATGTAATAACCTTTGAATTTTTTTTTTAAATTTAATTTTTTTTTTCCAATTTTTTTTTAAAACAATCATTATTGTATTTTAAAGATCTAGTGGTTAATGTAACATCTTTTTTTACATATGTTTTTATATCACTTAAGACCAGTTGATATGTAATGGAATAGCAAAACAATTTTTTTTTAAATTCTGAAACTATTCCCCCTCTCTTGAACCAAAGTACACCGTTTACAGCCTACCAATTAAAAATCGATTTTCATCACAAATTTTCATTTTCAAAGTTTGAAACAATAACTACTGGCTGAGGGGGGATTAGTAAAAATTTTAATATTCGAGTCATCCAGTGCGCTTTGCCCACGTCAATATTTGTATTCACGACATTATTTTCAAAATACAGAGAGTGGATTGGTTTCTTAAATATTAATTCCTCATGGCGACAAGACATGACGCAGATCGCGTCTTCCAGATTTCTTAGACTTCTAATTTGAGTCTGGCTTAATAACCGAAAACGTGTTTTATGTTGTTGCTGTGGTTTTCGTTTTGTGTTTATTTTTGATCTTCCTGGAAATGCTAGTGATATGTTATATTTTATTTGACAGGAATCTAGAAGATGGGTTTCGGAGTTTTATTCCTGTGATTTTAGATTTAATATTCGTTTTGAATTATGGTGACGTGAATAAATTGCATAATTTTATGCGAACATAATTAGTTTAAATGTAATCATTACAAAATTAATTATAATAGAAAAAAATTAAAAATTATTTAAAGCGAAATGTCATATTCTCCATGCGTTAGTATAACTAAAATTATTAATAAGTTAAAGAAAAATTGCTTAATTGGTCTAGAAAGCTTAACCAGATAATCTTTGAAAAAAATATTTTTTAAAGGGGGATAGCTATTTTCTTGAAAATAATCTTGTTTGTGTTTGAAAGATCTCGGGAATAAAATATGTTTTTTTTCAAAAAATTGAGAAAACAAATGTACTCGAAACGGATATAGATGTCTTTTCCCTGCTAAAGATAATTCCTTTTATTAGATTCTGTCTCTGTGTTAAGCATCTTATGTTGAATGCATATAAAAGTAGAAATAGTTGTTTTAAAAACTCTTTTGTAGGCTTCAATGTTTATCCTGAGAATCTTGCCTAATTGTTTTGATTGCAATTCATGCTTTTCCCCTAAATTTCCTTTACTCTACATTAATTTTCTGTCGGCTTCAAACAAAGTTATGAAATATTTACTGCTTTTTAGGTGCGTTCGTATTTATGTATAAATACGTAGCACCTATAGTCGTCGTTCAGTCCGTCCGTCTGTCCGTCTGTCTGTCCGCATATAACAATACAAAAATTACCCAACTGAATCGTTTGAAATTTAAAATACATAATTATTACATAATTTTGTCGAGTTATTTCAAATTTTATGAGAATCGGATCTATAGTCTTATCAAATTTTGTATTCCTGCATTTTTGTATAAGAATTTAACAGCTAATGCATCAAGCTCTGAATGATTATAAAATTAATTATAGTACGAACGTACCTCATTTGCCACGTTTGGTGTGAAATTTCCAACTTGCTTTTTAACGTTTAGTAGAAATTACAAACCAGCAAATCTATTAAAAAATATATAAATTTTGTTCTTCTTTTTTTTCATCGGAAAAAAAAAGAAAAAAAAAGAAACATTATTTAAACTATATTTTTTGGATTTCAAAATTGATTTCTCAATGTATATTCGTAGATAAATTATTGTTAAACAATTAATTCATAAAAAGGTATTTTTTAAAAATTTAACTGCACGCCTCATTTTTTATTTATAGTTTGTTCTCTGCTTTTTATCTTTAAAATATTTCCTTGTTGCAGTTTCCTATCGATAGGTATATTTTAGAGAGTATTTGTCGCCGCATCATTAAATCTATTGTTTTTTTTAAAACTCATTTGCTCGAGTTACATAGACTATTTGGCAATTTATCATTTGTGGCTGGCTAATTGAAAAAAAAACCCTTAAAAATAATATATATATTAATTTAAAATTAAGCTGTAAAAGAAAATCAGGAAGTAGATTAAAAATTGATTGCAAAACTCCTTTTTCTCATTCAAAAACCGGGTTGATTTAAATAAAATAATATAAAAAGGTTTGTAAAAGTAGTTGAATGGTAATAAATGCTATTTATCACAGAATTATTTGACATTTGCGCAATGACCTCTAATGGCAAATATTCCAACTTTTTTCCCTTAGAAAAAGAATTGTCCTTTATTAGAATAAGTTTTCTGAAAAGTATAATCACATATTCAATTCCTTTTATTTTTAAGCCATTTTGAAATGCAAACGAACCTAAGGGGGGGGGGGTTTAGGATATAAAAATCTTCAAACTTAAAGAAAAAAAATTGCATTTTTTTTTGTTTGTTTTTTGTTTTTCTGCTTAAAATCACGTTTAGATCATTTTTCTATCTTAACTGGTACAGAAAATGTTATTTTTTTCGTTTTGATTCAATTTCAAAATCTACCCTCATAGCATGCAGGGTCACAGTGACGTCACAATAACGTCACTGTGAGTCACTTTGGTCACGTCACATCTGTGACCAAAATGCCACTACTCATTGACATCACATTGTGACTGCGATGTGACTTTCTTAACACGTTCACTGCCGCTCACGCGAAAGCGCGTGATATGGCGCCGACGTTAGGGGGCCATTCACGCGCTGGCGCGTGATTTGGGTGATGTCCTATAGCCAGTCACGCGCTGGCGCTGGAAAATCTTTTACTCATTCTTTGTTATAAAAAGCAAATCTGCTTCTGTGAAAAACCCACTTCTACAGTGCGGCATTAACTGTCATCACATCTTCACATAAGCGGCAGCGAACGTGTTAAAAATCTTTAGAAAATTACAAATATTCTTCAAAACATGTTATTTACTTTAAAAAAACATGTTTCTGGTAATTTAAATATCGCCGCTTTTGTCACAGTTTCGTCACAATGTTACTGTCAAAGTAGTCACAAATAACACATTTTTCACAAATTTGTTACACCATGACTTCACAAAGTGGTCACAAAGTGACGTCACAAACGAGCTCTAAAACGGCCATAACGACTTCACATTTTAGTCACTGTGACTTCACATCGACGTCACATCGACGATCGATGATCACAATATCACAATGTGACTTCACAACGACGTCGCTGTGACGTCACCATGCCTTACGGGTAGCTTTAGCATATTTGATATTATCAGCATATTTGATGATAAGCATAGCATAGACGATAATGAATTTTATTTAAGCATATCATAATGACGATAATGAAATAAAAATGATTTCTTGGGAAAATGCGTTTTTTTCTATGGTGGGTTTTTTTTTTACCATTTCTCATATTTAAATTGTTATAAACCAAGAACCATTAAAGATAAAGGGTTTAAACTTGGATCATGTATTTTTCAATTATTTTACTCTAATTTTGATCCAGCAAATAATGAAAAAACTTTTGAAAATATAACTTTTTTTAAGTAACATCATTTTTTTCTTAAATTTTCCTTTTAAATACGTCTAATTTTTATTTAAATGAATAGTTTTTAAAATGCCGAATCAAAATTAAAATTTGTTCATTTTTGTTTATTTTGGTCACAAAAAATTCAAATTCTACAAATAATATTTTGAGATATAAGTATTTCAAATTATATCAATATTTTCATAAATTTTAAATTTTTATAAAAAGATTCTGAGAAGTTTTATCATATGATTTTGTTTTCAAAAAATGTTGTTAAACAATACTAAATAATTCAACAAATAAAGATTATTTTAAAATGTGTATAGAAACCTCTTAAGGTATCCGCACCCCTTCGGAAGTGATTTTTTGAAATTTTTGAAATTTTCTCTTGTTATCCATTTTTAGCACTTTCCAACAAAGTTGAAAGTGCTTATTAATTCGGTTTGTCTGTCCGCCTGTCCGCGCTCTAACTCTCGTAAATATACTCGGATTGTCATGAAATTGTTGGACGTTAATGACGTTTATCAGAGCACGAACTCTATTGAAAATGAAGTTTCTACCATGCTTAGTTTTTTTACAGGGACAGTCAAATGTTTTCCATAACATTACGGCCTATGGGGAAAAATCGTTTCAAATAAGTTTTAAAGGTGTTACACCCTGTCAAACATCTTCAAATTTATATGCATCTCCGAAGTGCACTAAAATATGCATTTTGTAAAGTATGCAGCGGAAAGAATAGTTATAATTCATTTACAGAGCCACACAAAATAATTCCAATACATTATAATAAAGGGGGGAATTGTTTGCGACATATTTTAGTTGTGGTAAAAGATTTCATATATAATCAAACCAATATACGTTGCTGAGGAATGATATGAGTTATTTCATGCATAATACGTAGTGCATAGAATTTACAGGGATACACAAAAGATTTCAAATAGTGTAATCTATCCAATGTCCTGAATATTATGGAAGCTGCTAGATGTATGAAATGTATTTTTTTAAATTAGGACATACGTTTTTAAGTTTCATTAGATGTATGCATATTATATGATTTATATAAATGCTAATTGTTGCACAATTTAGATATATAGGGTTACGCAAAATATCTCGGAAATGTTACTGAATAGGAGCGTAATTTACTTAAAAATCCAGGTATCATAAAAGACATTAATTTCGTCAAAAGATCACGAAAACACATAAAGTTTGTCTATGTACCTAAAAAATCCAAATTTGAAGTAAGAAAACAACAAATTTTGACAAAAAATGGAAAAAAGGGCACATTTTATCAAAAGATTGCAAAAAAAGGTAAATTTCGGAAAAAAATAGCGAAAAAATCGACATTTCTCAAAAAAATTACCGAAAAACGACAAATTTCGAATAAAATCACAAAAAGAATAAATTTGATAACACGGCAAATTACATCAAAAGATAGCAAGAATAAACAACAAATTTCACCGAAAGACCTCGAGAAAATGACAAAATTTGCCCAAATATCATAAAAAACGTGAATTTTTGTCAAAAGATTGCGAAAATAGACAAAGTTTGTCTAGGTACTGCAAAAAAAAAAAAAAAAAAAAAAAAAAAAAAACGCTAATTTTGGCAAATAATCACTAAAAAATGGCAAATTTTCTCAAGAGATTGAAAAAAATAGCAAATTTCATCAAAATACCCCTCCCCCAAAGAAACCACCTGGAACTTTTGTAAATAGATGGGGAAAATCAAATCGCAAAAAACAGCAATTTTCTTCAAAAATTCGATAAAAAATTGTAAAATTTGTTGAAAGAATGCAAAAAAACTCAAATTTTGTCTAGGTATTCCAAACAAAACAAATTTCGTCAAATTATAGCAAAAAAATCAAAATTTTGTCAAAACGTCTCGAAAAAAGGCAATTTTTATGAATTTTGTTTTTAAAAAAAGGCAAATTTTGACAAAAAATCACTACATTATGGTAAATTTGTAAACATATTGTGAAGAAAAGTTCAAAATATTGTTAGAAAACAACAAATTTTATCAAATGATTGTGAATAAACAACAAATTTCATCCAAGGATTGAAAAAAAGACATTTCGTCAAATAATCACAAGAAAAGGTAAATTTCGCAAAAACCCCCCACAAATTTTCAATAAAGATCACGAAAAAGGATAAATTCCATAAAATGGCAAATTACATCAAAAGATCGCAACAAAACGACAAAATTTACCAAAAGAACGCGAGAAAAACAACAAAATACCTAAAAAACGCAAATTTGAAAAAAGAAAACAACAAATTTTGTCAAAAATGGAAAAAAATGGCACATTTCATCAAAAGATTGCAAAAAAAGGTAAATTTGGGAAAATATAGCGAAAAAACAACAAATTTCTCAAAAAAAAAAAAAAAACCGAAAAAACAACAAATTTCGAATAAAATCACAAAAAGAATAAAATCCATAAATCGGCAAATTACATCAAAAGATCATGAGAATAAACGACAAATTTCACCCAAAGACCTCGAGAAAACGACAAATTTCACCAAAAGACCTCGAGAAAACGACAAAATCTGTCCAAATACCATAAAAAATGTGATTTTTTGTCAAAAGTTATTGAAAATACACAAAATTTGTCTAGGTACCACAAAAATGCTAATTTTTTGAAATAATCACAAAAAATAGCACATTTCTTCAAAATATCACCCCCCCCCCCCAAAAAAAAACCCCACCTGGAACTTTTGTAAATAGATGGTGAAAAAAAAACAGCATATTTCGATATCAAACCGCAAAAAACAGCAATTTTCTTCAAAAGATCGATAAAAAAATTGTAAAATTTGTTGAAAGGCTGCAAAAAAAAAAAAACACAAATTTTGTCTAGGTATTCCAAACGAAACAAATTTCGTCAAAGTAGTATTGCAAAAATTAAAAATTTTTCTCGGAAAAAGGCAATTTTTATGAAGTTTTTTTTTAAAAGGCGAATTTTGACAAAAAATCTCTAAAAAATGACAAATTTGGGAACAGATGTAGTATTCGCCCGGAGTCCGCCATCTTGTTCCTTTGTTGGTTACTTTTGACCACTTCATACTTAATTTTTGCACAATTCAGAAATTAAACATAAACAACAAAAAAAATTTAAACAGAAATGCAGCTCTCTAAATATTATTTGTAATAAAAATTATATTGCCAAGTTAAACTGATGGCATTGAGCTCACAGGCTACGCATACTAATTGTACATTACAGCCTTGTATTTTCGTTAATTGCGTTCGAAAAAAATTAAGAAGGGGAAACAGCTCTCCCCTTTCCTCTTTTTTTTATACTTAATCATTGAATCTCCTAAACTATCAAGTACATGCTTTATCATATTAAAAAATCTATATCCAAAATTCAGAGCAAATCGGATAATTCTTAATAAAAACCCATTTAGCATTTATCTATTTGACAATTCTGACTGAAAAATCCATTTATACAAGTTAAGGGGAAGGGCATTAAAACCCCCGTTCCCCCTGTTTATACTTATTCAATGAACACCTAATAACAGCCACGGACTCGCCTCATCAGAATGATCCTATATCTAAATTTTGAACGAAAACTGTTAATTCTGCATGAAAATCCCGTTTATATCAATTAAGAGGGGGGCATGAGCCCCCCGTTCCCCTGTTTATACTTATTCAATGAACACCTAATAACAGTCACGGAATCACCTCATCAGAATGATCCTATATCTAAATTTTGAGCGAAAACTGTTAATTCTGCATGAAAATCCCGTTTATATCAATTAAGGGGAGGGGCATGAGCCCCCCGTTCCCCCTGTTTATACTTATTCAATGAACACCTAATAACAGCCATGGTATCGCCTCATCAGAATGATCCTATATCTAAATTTTGAACAAAAACTATTAATTCTGCATGAAAATCCCGTTTATATCAATTAAGGGGAGGGGCATGAGCCCCCCGTTCCCCCTCTTAAACATATCGAATGAACTCCAAAAACTAATCAGGGAAGCGCCTTATCAGGATATACCTATATACAAAATTTCAAGTGGATCCGATATTTTTATCATGAGTTATCGCCTTATGCACGAACGAACATACGAACGTACGAACGTACATACAGAACGGACGGGCACATAAGCTCTCAGGCTATGATAGCCTGTGAGCTAAAAAAGAAAAAAAAATAGGGGAAGGGTGAGAATGCATTCATAATTAGCAAACGATAAATACATAAATTTTAAAACAGTGAAATCAAGCAATATATTTATTTAAATATACATATAGATCGAAATTACAGTCAAAACTGTTTCAGAGATTATACATTTTAACAAAAATAGAAATAAATGAATAAATCCAGAATATATTTATTTAAATATATATAGATCGGAGTAGAGTAAGTACAGTAGTACTTACTAGAGTATGTAGAGTAAGTACAGTAGTAAGTACAGTAGTAAGTACAGTAGAGTAAGTATAGAGAAAGTACCCAAAATTTTTGCATAAGCCATGCGAAACACATCATTTTTATTTCATAGATAGAAAGCCCAAAGTGTAAACTTTTATTTAAAACAAAAAGAAATTGGAAATTTAATTTGCCTTTTGTGTACAGCTTTTTTGGTGAAGTCACAAAAATTTGGAAAAATTACCATAACTCTCAACTTTAGCTAATTTTTTTTTATCCTAAATATTACAAGTAAATTTAAATATTTTTCATTAAAATCTGCATCTTTTTATATTCTTACAGTGATATTTTTAGGATGATTCATGTTTTAGATCTAGAGAAACAATTTTTTGAAGATGGAACTGCAATCTCAAAATACGGACTCAGAAATGTGCGGTTTGAGAGAACCCGAAGAATTGGACCCTCCCCCATATCTCACAAACTATGAGGTCTAGGAAGGAAAAATTTCTGACGGAATCATTTCATGATAGAATTAGTGTGTACACAAAGTTTCATCAAAATCCCTGTGGGTCGGGTTACAAGGTCTGGTTGAATTGACATGGAATGACCCTTCAGAGATTATACATAAAAAAAAAAAAAAAAAAAAAAAAAAAAAAAAAAAAAAAAAAACAGAAATAAATGAATAAATCCAAATATAGAGATTTAAAATCAGGGAACAAAATGGCCACCATCTCCGGGCGAATACTACATGATAGCCCAAATTTGTAAACATATTGTGAAAAAAAATTCAATCTAAACGCCAGCCTCTTTCCGCTAAATTCGTCCCTTTACCACACGACGCCGACCGGAGGCGTTACAGACAGCATAATAATAAAAATGATTCGTTACGATACTTATTTTGTATAATTTAAGATTAAGATTTACAACAAAAAACATAATTAACGACAATAATAATAAAATATTAATATAAAAAAAATTGTAAACAGTAGTATTTTGAAAATTAAAATTGAATTTAATATGTTTAGTTTTGAATCTTATCTTTACTTTATGAATACAAATTTCATAATTTAATCTACTGACTTTTAATGTTTTTATTTTAAGCAAAATGTGTGATGTCACATTTCTTCTTACCCCCTCCCACCCCCTTGTCACAAACTGTCGCAATTTCACGAACCCCTCCCCATCTAAGCTTTACATCATTTATGGACGGCCTCTTAGTTGAGCGAATTCTACGCTAGCCCACACTTAACAAGGTATTGAAATACACAGTTAACGAAATTTTATAAATAATAGAATGAATAAATATTCCTGCCATTTCTGGAGTGAGATGATTTCTATTACCTCGGAAAAACAAGTGAATTAGCAACATCAAATATCTTATTAAAAGAAAATGACTTGGAATTTCACAATGTGTTAATTTAATTAAATTCGGCAATTTTTTTTATGATTCCTAATGCAATGAAATGGCAATAACGTCCTCTAGTTCAATAAAAAATATCACACTAGGGATGATTTTATCATTTTTATTTTCTGAAAACCATTTTAAAATAATGTGTATACTCATTTAAACTTATTGCTTAGTCGTTTTTTATTAAAGGGGCAGAAATTATCAACATATTTCAATGTAAAAAAACTACGCAAATCAATCAATAAAATTTAAATGAAGATTTTTAGTTTTATTGTAACATTGTTATAAAAACAGTAGATTGTAAAATACAAAGTCATTAATATTCAGATGCAGAATAATGAAGTTTGTTAATGCAGAAGAATTATATTTTTCTTTGTTGTTACAAAAACAGGAAATATAAAGGAATAATTATAAAGGAATTCCAACCCGGGCTCGGTCGTTACAGATAGCGGAAAACTTTATATGAAAACCCCAGAAGCCAAGGGGCATAAATGGCAAAATCGAAAAAAAATAACTAAGTGCCTAGACAACCAGGAAATATGCTTTTTTCTTTTCAGGTAGAGAAATATAAATGGCTTTCTAATTATTTGCTACTATTCTAGCGATAAACCACTTTTGCCGAATAATAATCCATATTGATTAATTATAAATGTAAAGAAAATTGTGCTCTACTTTTTTCCCAGTTATTGAAATAAGAGTTCATAAACCTCAATGAAACAACTGACAGTTTCCTATTTCAATTCAGTCAATTATCATTGGTGTTCAAATTTAACGTCAATTATCTTTGAAGTCAGTTTACTCGAAATCGAATTTTGTCACTTGTCCCCCCTGGCTTATTAGGTATTTATATATGTTACAGACCAAATCCGATTTTAGGCCAAACTAGATTGGCCTAGGCCAAACCGGTCTATCCTAACGCCCATCGGATAAACTAGTTTTAACTAGGCCAAACCGGTTTATCCTAACGCCCATCGGATAAACTAGTTTTTCCTAGGCCAAACAAGTCCATCCTAAGGCCCATAGGACAAACTAGTTTGGCCTAACTCTTATAGGATAAACTAGTTTAGCCTGCTGTTTATTGGTCTGAACTAGTTTGTCCTAGGCCAATTCAATTTGGCGTGATTTTTTTGAATTCATTGACCGCCTCAGCGCCAGCATTCTAGTTTATCCTAGGCTGATCTAGCTTATTCTAGGCCAATGTAATTTTACGTGTTTTTAGCTCACAGGCGTCAAAGCCTGAGAAATAATGGGCTCGCAGGTTCTGTATGTACGCATATATGTAGTCATGTATGTTCGTATGTATGTACGTAATGCTATAACTCTTGATAGAAAAAATGTAATTTGCAACGTTATTATCTCATCAGGCTACCAAAGCCTGAGAACTAATGTGCCTATGTCTTCTGAATCTATGTATGTACGTAAGTACGTAACGCAATAATTCTTGATAGAAATACCCGATTTGCATCAAACTTTCAATATTGATTTATTCTTATGAGGAGCTTTTCTGATTAATTTGGGAATCCTTGGAGAAGAATAAGGGGGAGGAAGATCGAGAGGCTGATTCGCCCCTTCCCTTAATTCAAATAAATGGGTTTCTATTCATTATTAGCATACTTTAAAAAAAAATTAGATATAGGAGCATTCTGATGAGGCGCCTCCATGATTAGTTGTGGGTGTTCATTATTTAAATATAAAGGGAGGGAGGGATAAAACTAACGCCCCATAATGTATGTAAATGCTTTTTTCACGCTGAATTTGCTGATATGCTTAAATTTTTGAAATAGATTCATTCTGGTAAGGTGCCTCCCTAATTAGTTTTGGGGGTTAATTGATTAAGAACAAAGGGCAGAAAGGGCGGTTCCTGTCTAATTTTGCCAAATGGGTTTTTCACGCAGAATTAACCGATTTGCTGCAAATCTTTGATTTGTTCATTCTGATGAAGCGCTTCCCTGATTAATTTTGGCGGTTCTTTGGTTAAGTATAAAGAGGAAGCGTACAATTTATTTCTTTCCTTAAATTAGATAACCTAGTTATAATACAGAATTATCCAATTTGCTTAAAATTTTGACATGAATTCATTTTGATCAGACGCTTCTTTAATTAATTTGGGGTACACGTGTATATATATATATATATATATATATATATATATATATATATATATATTACAAATTAAATATTTATTCGCCAAAATTAACCTTTATACTATCTTAATTTTCTTATAATAATATTCCGTACTTACTTCAAATTATTAAATTAAAATCTTGTTTCTAAATCTAATCTGTTAATCCTTATGCAGACGATATAAATTCTTAATTTGCCTTAAAAAACATTATTCCAGTATGCGTAAATTTAAAAAGATGGCTCTAAATTAAAAATATTCTTAATTAAAACTTTATTTCTTAATATTCCAAATAAAACTGATTTCTTCTATGTTTTTATCAACCCTTTTTAAGAAAGTCTTATTAAATTTATTCCAAAACCATACCTTTCAAAAAATATCATTATTTTATTTTATCTATTTATTTATTTTTCCTACGTCAACCTTTGATGTGTGCATATTAATAAATTCATTTCTTTTCTTTTTCTCTTAAAATTAATCATTTATAAAAGTCGTCTGCCTAAGAAATCCCGATTCAATTATAAATTGGTTAAATAATATATTTTTTTTAAATAAATTTATCGTCTGTGTAAAATAGTCTCGTATCTGGACAAGAATTCTGTTTACATAAAAGGATGATGGTTTGAGATTGCAGAAAGTTCTAGAATTTTCTTTTTAGTGTTTGGTGGTATTTTCTTTTTGGTGGAAGTCTCGAGATGAGAAGGGGAGAGATGCTGGAGTTCTTTCGTCGATGAGTACGGCTGGTTGAAGTAAATGATGGAATATTTTTTGGGCATTTCGGTAAAAGATCGTTTGCAAAAAGGAGTTTTTCCCTCTATAATGACTACAGTTGAATAAATAAACTTACAGCCACCAATGAGTGATTTATTGGATATTCTACATTTATTTATTTTTTATTTTTTCCCTCGCTGGCCATGACTTCTGTGCAAAGAACGGGGACCCTGGCGATGATGTTTCTGGCTCCTAACTTTAAAATGTCACAGTCTTTTCTAGAGCCGACAGGATCTTTTATGCCTGCGCTGCCTTTTTTGGTTTTTAAAGAAACTTGCTATGGAACGAAGTGATAATAAAAACTGTGGATCGCTGAATAATTTGCCCGTCATTATTGGATGTGTTCTTAAACAAAAACTGCCATAATCTCATGATTTCTGGAGTGACAAAAACAGAGGAACTGTTCCTGTAAAGTGCTTTGAGTCGGCTTGATTGTCCTGAAGCCATGATTTCTTGAATGACTGCAGAAAAGGAGATTTTCTTGATTAACATTTTCAAATCTATGCTGAGGAAGATATTAATCTGAAATAATTGCTAGTCGCTTCGGGTCTGATGTGGATTTCCTGACGCTTGATGTTGATCTGTGTGCATAAATTTTGATTCAGTATTCATAGTCATAGTGAAAATTTTTGAAAATTAATGACTTCAAAGTGGTGAGTATGCAAAAAGTATTTGATGAGGAATTTAAAGACGATTGAATTTATTGAAGATTTTTCAAAAATCTGTAAGTTATTTTATTAAATGTTTTGATTATTATTATTTGTATACTTTTAATGTATTTATTTAAATTAATTATTCTCTGTTTGTCAGTTTATTTATTTGATTATTTATTTGTGAATTTTATTTACTTCCTATTTATGAGTATTATTATTATCATTATTATGTGTTAGAGATTGAAACATTTTTGTTCTTAAGGATTAAATTGAAGAGTATGATATTCTTAGACAATTACTGTTGCATATTAAAGATTATTATGATATTTTTATGCACGTTTAAAGATAAGTTCGTAATAATAATGAAGTATAAAAGAACTTAGAAGCTCAAGTTATTTTTTAAAAAAGTACATTTTCTAATTTATTGATATTTGTTTGTTATCAAGAACTATTCTCAGAATACAGTATTTTCATGATAATGTTCCTACAATTAAACATTTGAGCTGAAAATTAAGTTAACATTTATGTTTTTCCTTTTATTTGTTAGAATTTCTGGTTACAGTGAGCTTTGGTTCCCGGATTCTTATAATTTATTTAAATTCAGTAAGAAAGATGGAACTGTGCAAGGCTGTTGCTAGAATTTTGACTGATAAATATGATTAATTTTTTGAGTAAATTTTGTGATTTTAAGTAAGAAATTACCTATAATTAAAATTTTTGAATCTGTTTATGATCTATAAAATAATAGAATTAAAAGTTGATCCCAATTTAAGGTATAACTATGATATTTACAATTTCTATTTTTATTAGATAAAATTTCTGGTTAAAGTTAGCAGCTAAATATAGTTCTAATTTTCACGATAATTTTGATTCAGATTTTTAAAATGGAGGGTAATGGTTTTGTGTGAGGCAGTTAAAATGTATACAACTCCAGTAGACAAAGCCCTCAAACTTGCGAAAGCGCGAACTCAGGAATTTCACCTTAAAAGTAAAAGGCTCTATGATCGAAATTTTGTCGAATGCCCATTAAAAATACAAGACTCTGTAATTTATGAAGAATTTAAATACCCTAACACTCGGAAATTAGAACCTACTTACTCTGGACCATACAAAATTATAAATAAACTTTCTGATGTAACTTATGAAATAGATAAATTTAATTATGAGACAGGACAGAATTCCGTTATTGTGCATGTTTCTAAATTAACACCCTATTTTTCACCAGAAGATTTTAAACTGTTTCATGAGCAACTCAAAAAACAAACAAATCCTCAGATACAATCACAATCACTAACAAGGAAGGTCTCCATACGGGCATACTCAAAAAAATCTGAAAAAATTACAGAATGTTCTTCTCATATAGTTATATATGTTTATAGAAAGAATTTCGGCGGAATTTCCTTATAACGTCCGTAAAAAAATAATAAAAATTTTGTTTATTTGGCGATTTATCTCCGGTTGGCGAAAAAACGAAATTTTGAAAAATACGCTTTTACGCTTCGAATACTTTTTAAAGAAAAAACTTTCTATGTTCAATTTATTTAAATAAGTTTTGTTTAAGTAATTTTAGTTTTGCATTTTTACTTTAAGTGTAATTTTGTCATATACGTTTATATGTACTTATAACAAAATGAAATTAATATATTTTATCATTTAAAACACAATTTAAATTGATTAAAATTGTTCCAAATTGAAAAATACACGGTTAAAAATCGGCTGCATTTTGTTGCAACGCACTCCCTTGCTTGTATAGAAAACGGTTACTTGGCCGTGAAATGGAGCTTTCTCATTGGTTGGAATAGAGATATTATATACAAGCGGCGGAGTGCGTTGCAGCAAAATGCAGCAAATTTTTAACAGTGTTGCACAAGCTACAACACCGCTAAAAATCTGTACCATTTTCTGCAGCGTCACTCTACCGCTTTTATAGAAAACGGTCAATCCACCGTGCTATTGAGCATTCTCATTGGTCAGAAGAGAGATATTCTATAAAAGTAGTGGAGTGACGTTGCAGTAAATGCTGCAGACTTTTAACAGTGAAGTCAATTAAAATCAATTTTCAGATTCGTTAAAATCGTCTGCTTTTGGCGAGGAAATGCACTGCTCGCCAAATTCCCGCGTCGCTTTCAGCTTTTCACGCCAATTATTCCAAACTATTTTATTTTTTTACATATCTAATAATGTGATTCCGCCGCTAATTTTCACCGATCTTTTATTACCTACATGAGTAGTTTAATTCGTATTTTTTTCAAAAAATTCTGAGTATGCCCCCAATGGAGACCTTCCTTGTAAGATCAAACTAAAGTCAAGACAGTAGATTAAATTTTAATTCTTATTCTTTAAATATTTTATCACCATAATTTTCAACAACAACAGGTATGTTCTTGGAGGCCTTCAAGAATATTACTTGTTTTTGGGAGTTTTTGGGATTAAATTGGGCTCCTTATGCAGGCATAAGGTGTGCACTTTGATTGTAAAGGCTTTCAAATTGATGTTGATAAATTAATTTTAAGTGTATTTAAGTCTAACTATATTTACTCATTTATTAACATTAGTATTATTCTACTTATTCAGCAGATATTTATCTTATAACAGTTATAAAATCTGATGATTCTACTAAAACCTATAACATAATATGTGATTTTCAGTGATTGTGAAAACTACAGATATTAAAAGTTTTTCAAAAAAGCACACTATTTTTATTTCCATTTCTCAATTAAGAATGACACCTTTTATTCCTATTTGTATTTTATTATTAAAGTTTATAAACCATGTGTAGATAAAACATTATTCTACATTTGGCATCGAAAACTTATAACCAAATTTGACAATTTTGTAAAAGAGTATCAGAGAGGAATTATTGTAAGGAAATACTGGTTGAGAGTCCATTTTCTAAATAGTTAGATTTAATTTTATTTGGATTTTGGAATTATTATGATTTTTTTTTATTTATACTTTCGGCTAGCAAAAAATACTTTCTTATGCTATTAGAAGATAAGAAAATTATTTAGTTGCTATGTAATTATTTTTATCCTCAACCAATATTTTCCCTATCAATAATAAACAAATTGTGATATTTTCTTTTGATTATACTCTTGTTTTATTATTATTATCATTATGATTTCTATAATGAAGTTTAGTATTAATTATACTCTTATTGAGAAGTATTAGGATATGGAGTCTTATTATACTATCACTTATTATTGTTGTTATTGTTATTATTTAAATTTTTCTATATTATTTATTATTGATATTGAGAGTGATGCTATTTATTATTAAAAAAATTGATATATTATTGAAAGAAAAATTTGATTGATTGTTAAAAGATGTTGGATCCAACATAACATTGAAACCAAAGATTAAACTAGGTTTGAAGATTTTTAATTAAAGAGACTGTATTCAGAGAACATTGGAAAAGACTATTTTATATATACTATTGAAAGACTTGTTTCATTTAAAGGACTTATTTAAAATAAACTATGCATTAAGTCATTGTAATTATTTAAACTTCCATGAGAACGAATTTTTATTGTTTTTATTATATTTTTATCTCTTGCTTATTAATATTCATAACTTATTTACTGTTATTATATGTATTATCTCCTATGCACTTACAAATGGTAAGTGATGTTGTAACATTATTGTATTTCTTTCAGGGAAATGCTCCTACCTAAATTTAATTCAGAATTATTTTCTCTTAACTATTTTATTTTAATCGCTAATATTTTTTATATTGCGTTAATTTTCTTTTCTTCCATCTCTTGGCTTCCTGAGTTTGACAGTTTTATTCCAAAATTTAACTTTTCTAAATTATTATACAGGGGTTGGACAAAAATATGGAAACACCTTTGAAATGCATGTTTGAAAAGAAAGATTGATTATAATGAACTATGTTGATGGCACTGGAGTTTTCGCCTACTGACGTCACCTATACAACTTCGTAAAATCGCTGCACCGTTCAGTCGTTGTTGGAGCACTGTTATGTGAGATTATCATTGCATTATGTCAGAGTTAACAGACTTCGAACGTGGACAAATTGTTGGCGCGCGTATGGTGGGTGCTTCCGTAAGCAAGGTAGCCGAGGTTTTTAGTGTTTCAAGAGGTACTGTGTCGAAGATTTATTCCGCATATTTGAAATGCGAAAAAAAAATCATCCGCAAAATCACAGCGCGGACTAAAGTGTGTGCTGAGTGATCGTGACAGACGACCATTAAGGAGAATTATCGCGAAAAATAAGCAGTCCACAGCTGCAAAAGTTACTCCTGAAATGAATGTCGTGTTACCAAAACCTGTGAGTACCAAAACAATTAGAAGGGAGCTTCATAAATGCGGAATTGCTGGCCGTGTTGCAATTGAAAAGCCATCCATCAGTAATGCTAATGCCTGTAACAGGAAAAATTGGTGTTTAAGTCATAAAGCCTGGACTATAGAGCAGTGGAAGAGCGTAATGTGGTCTGATGAGTCTTCTTTCTCATTCTTCCCCACTTCTGGCCGAGTTTACGTCTGGAGAACGCCATCTCAAGCCTATAATACAGACTGCTTGTTGCCAAGAGTGAAACATGGCGGGGGTTCGGTGATGGTTTGGGCAGCCATATCGTGGTTCTCTTCTGGCCCCATGATAACTCTGTAAGGGCGTATTACTTCTCAGACTTATGTGAACATTTTGGCCGATCAAGTCCATCCAACAGTACAAGCTTTGTTCCCCAATGATGATGGTATCTTCCAAGACGACAACGTTCCCGTTCACACAGCTCACATTGTCCAGGACTGATTTTCTGAGCACGAGGATGAATTTTCGCATCTCCCCAGGCCACCAAAGTCATCAGACTTGAATATTATTGAACCTTTGTGGTCTACATTGGAGCGGAAAGTGCGTTCTCGCTATCCATCGCCAACATCGTTATCTGAACTTGCCACCGTTTTGCAGGAATAATGATACAATATTCCCTTGGAAAACTTACAGAAACTGTATTTATCCATTCCGAGAAGACTGCAAGCTGTGTTGAATAACAACGGGTACCGTACACAATACTAGGCAAGGAAACGTGTTTTTTTTTAAGGTGTTTCCATATTTTTGTCCAACCCCTGTATTTCTGTTGTCTGAACTTGTAGTTTTATTTAACTATCAATTTCATACAAAGTCTTGGGGAGGGGGGATAATATTACAAATTTAAAATTTTTTCGCCAAAACTAACCTTTATACTATCTTAATTTTCTTATAATAATATTCCGTACTTACTTCAAATTATTAAATTAAAATCTTGTTTCTAAATCTAATCTGTTAATCCTTATGCAGACGATATAAATTCTTAATTTGCCTTAAAAAACATTATTCCAGTATGCGTAAATTTAAAAAGATGGCTCTAAATTAAAAATATTCTTAATTAAAACTTTATTTCTTAATATTCCAAATAAAACTGATTTCTTCTATGTTTTTATCAACCCTTTTTAAGAAAGTCTTATTAAATTTATTCCAAAACCATACCTTTCAAAAAATATCATTATTTTATTTTATCTATTTATTTATTTTTCCTACGTCAACCTTTGATGTGTGCATATTAATAAATTCATTTCTTTTCTTTTTCTCTTAAAATTAATCATTTATAAAAGTCGTCTGCCTAAGAAATCCCGATTCAATTATAAATTGGTTAAATAATATATATATTTTTTTTTTAAAATAAATTTATCGTCTGTGTAAAATAGTCTCGTATCTGGACAAGAATTCTGTTTACATAAAAGGATGATGGTTTGAGATTACAGAAAGTTCTAGAATTTTCTTTTTAGTTTTAAAAGGTGGAAGTCTCGAGATGAGAAGGGGAGAGATGCTGGAGTTCTTTCGTCGATGAGTACGGCTGGTTGAAGTAAATGATGGAATATTTTTTGGGCATATCGGTAAAAGATCGTTTGCAAAAAGGAGTTTTTCCCTCTATAATGACTACAGTTGAATAAATAAACTTACAGCCACCAATGAGTGATTTATTGGATATTCTACATTTATTTATTTTTTATTTTTTCCTTCGCTGGCCATGACTTCTGTGCAAAGAACGGGGACCCTGGCGATGATGTTTCTGGCTCCTAACTTTAAAATGTCACTTATATGTATAGGGTTAAGTATAATGGGTAGTGGACAATTTATCGCCATCCTAAATTAGATAAATGGGTTTTTATGCAGATTTATCCGATTTGCCGATTAAATTTTGGACATTTTTTTAATAAGGCGAATCCCCGAGGCTTTGAATGTTTAATGATTAGTATAAAAGGAGGAATGGAGGATTACCCTCCTTAAATCAGATGAATGGCTTTTTGAGCAGAATTATCTGATTTGCTTCAAATTTTGGATAATTGTTCAATTTTATAAAGCTTATCTGTGATTAGTTTTGAGGTTCAATGATTACGTATAATTGGGGGGAATAAGAAAAAATTATTCCCCCTTTCTTATTTTTTTGATTGTGTTAAAAAAATAAGTTTGTAATACACAATTAGTGTAAGCAGCCTTTGATTGCAAAGCCATCAGTTTAACAGGGCAATATTCCGGAATTTCGAAGTCCGGTATAAAAATTAAAAGTTCAGCCCGAGTCTTACCTATACAAAAATCAGTGAAAAGAGACTCCGTCCGGCTTGATCTAGCCCTACTCAATTTATGCAAAAAAAAAAAAAAAAAAAAAAAAAAAAAAAAAAAAAAAATCAGAGTTCAATTCACATACATTTAAGATTCCTTTAAAAAATACTGCATACATATTTATTGGATAATTTTACAATGTATTTTTAAATTACGATGTGTTCGCAGAATGAAAAATACACAGTGTATTATTGATTATTTAGGTTTTTAGATCGTTCAATATTCAAATAGGATTCATTAAATAGTTAATGTAGTTTAGAAAAAAAAGGAGAGTTATAAACATCATAACTTTTGAATATGTTTAGTAAAAAGTAGATTTGTGAATATATTTCTCTGTCATTCCTTAAGGCTTTTCTCATATCCAAAAGAGCTACATCCTAACACATTTATGAATTCTTTTTCGGAAATGCATAAGATTAACATGCATTCTCACTCAGAAAATATGTAATCGAATGGCGTTAACCATTTTTTCATAAAAACGATGTATCTTTGAGAAAATACTATTAAAGCTCCGTTTTGAATCGAATTTCCAGTTACGACTTCACAGAAAAGAATAACTTGACGCCGTGACAAGAATAGCTTATATGTCGACAGGTAATAAATTTCTCAAAAATGGAAAACACTAATAATACACTAATAATAATAATAATAATAATAATAAAAGCAATTCTGATCTCAGCACGACCTGAGTCTGGAGAAAAAATAAATAAAAATAAGCAAACACCATGTCCAATGCATCCTGTCTTTACAGTGGACATGATAAATTTCTGTATTGATGTTACAAACAATGTCTCTTGACAGACTTTTATGCTTGTTCTAGTGAAAGATATGTTTTTTACTGGCCAAACCCGATTTTGAGACAAATCAGATAAGCCTAGACCAAACTATTTTATCCTAACGTCGATTGGATAAACTAGTTTTCCTACGCCAAACTTATTTATCTAAATGCCCATAGGATAAACTAGTTTTTCCTAGGTAAGATAGTAATCCTTCATTTTTTTTTCATACTTAACCATTAAACCCCCAAAACTATTCAGGGAATCGCTTTATCAGATAGAACCTATATCCAAAATTTGACGCAAATCCGTAAATTCTGCGTCAAAACCATTTATCTAAATTATGGGGGGATTACCTACATTGCCCTTTCTTTTACACTTAAAGAATACACATCCACAACTAATGACGAAGGCACCTTGTCATAATGATCCTATATCTAAAATTTAAATGAAAACCGATAATTCTGCATGAAAAACCCATTTCTCTAAATTAATGGTGGGGGATAAGCCTCCCGTTCGCCCCATCTCATTCTTATCCAATGAATTCCCAAAACTAATCAGAAAAGTACCTGGCCTAGACACACCTAGTTTGGCCTAAAATCGGGTTTAGCCTGTAACATATATAATTAAAATGAAATCACAATGCATGAACATGTTAGTAAAAAGATGAACAAATTATGAACATTGAATATCAGAAATGTATAAAAAATTTTGAAAACTCTAATAGATACTTTACATTTATTATGTATTATACAGGGAGTTTCAAAAATGACCGGCATATTTGAAAAATCAATAAAAATTAAACGGGCAACATTAGAAATAGACTGTTTGTTGCAATATGTTTGGGATAACAGTAAATTTGCAGGCATGCAACTTTCGAAATTAGTTAAAATTTTCAACAACAGATTCGCTGCAGGCAATTTGAAAGCTATAGTAGAAAACGCAATCTGTGAGTTTGCCATTCTGTAAAGCCTCTGTCCCTGCCCACGAAGACAATCTCGAGCTCAAGCTATTCTTATGTTGAGACATTTTTATAATAACTCTTTCGCATTTTGACATTTTTTAATAATTTTTTTTTGCATTGCATAACTGAGCTCTCTCTCAAGAATGCTCCTTGATTGTATTTTTTGATTTTGATCGCAGGTATTTTCTATAAAGTTACTGTTACTTCCAAAACCGATTTCGAAAGTGAAAGTAACTTTATAAAAAATATCTGCGACAAAAATCGGAAATGTAATCAAGGAGCGATCTTGAGAGGGACCACATCTTTGCAATGCAAAAAAAAAAAAAAAAAAAATTAAAAATGTCAAAATGCGAAAGAGTTATTAAAAAATGCCTCCCCATAGGAATAGCTTTAGCTCGCGGGCAGGGACAGAGGCTTTACAGAATGGCAAACTCACAGATTGCGTTTTCTAATATAGCTTTCAAATTACCTGCGGCGCCATCTGTTGTTGAAAATTTTAACTAATTTCGAAAGTTGTATGCCTGAAAATTTACTGTCGTCCCAAACATATTTCAACAAACGGTGTATTTCTAACGCTGCTCGTTTAATTTTTATTGATTTTTCAAATGTACCGGTCATTTTTGAAATATCCTGTACATTTGTTAAAGATTTTTCACTTAAAAATACCAACAATCATATTTATATGAAAAATAAAAACTATGTATCAGAATTCAATTTTGAAATTTATTAAAAATGATGTAGTGATTAAAATAAGATCCGTTAAATTCTTATTTAATCACATTTTGGAGCATTTATGCTAACCGGGTGCAGGTGACAAATCACGAAATATTATTCTTAGACCATATCCATATTTTTTTCGATTCATTAACAATATATAACTTTTATCCCTTTAATTTAAAATGCATGCCTTTCACTCATTTAATGCATTTAAAATACATACATACTTTCAATAATTCCTTTTAAAATATTAAAAAGAAATCAGAAGAAATAACATAACAAACCAAAATAAATTTATATCAACATTAATTGGTGTTAAGTGTTTTTAATTTATTCATATGAAATATTAAAATCCCTATGGCCAATTTAAAAAATGCTATTGGCTAGATTTGCATCCACTAAAATAAACAAGTCGAAATTTGCACGTCAGACTTTGCAAATGAGATGCGTCTGTACTATAACGAGGTTTTAAAAACATTTAGATCTTCGAGTAATAGTATACAGTACTTAGGATGCAGTATCGTATCCTAAATCTTTTGTGTGTCCCTGTAAATGCTATCTGCTTTCTAATATACAAAAAGTAACTTTTAGTAAACCTCAGCAACGTATGTCAGTTTTATAAAATGTGAAATCGAAATAGTTTAATATAATTAAAACACGCCCCAAACAATGTTTCCCCCTATACTATTATGTAATGGAATACTTTTGTGTGGTCCTGTAAATGAATAACAAATATTCGTTGCACCACAGATTGTACACAATGTATATTTTAGTATATACTTCGTAGATGCATATCAATTTTATAATGTTTGAAAGAATATAACGTCAATAAAAGGCGTTTGAAGCTATTTTTCCCATTGGCCGTAATGTAACGTTGTCCCTGTAAAATGTTGATTGTCCCTGTAATTAAAATATACATCCAAATTTCATAAAATTTGAAATGACTGTACAAAATTATGCAACAATTATATATTTTAAATTTTAAACGATTCGGTTAAGTAGTTTTTGTGTTGTTATATGCTGACAAACAGGCGGATGGATGGGCGGACGAACTGAACGACAACTATAGGTGCTACGTATTCATATAATTACGAACCCACCTGAAAAAACTACATTTTTGTATGAATTACAACACTCTAGTCTTAATTTTCGCCGGAACCCACCGGAACTCAACTTCGGTACCTCTATGTTTTTAGTAAATATTGAAATATTGGTCGGAATTCACCGGATCATAAATACAGGGTTCCGGAGCCCAGTCCAAAAAATCGAAGCTTAAAGTACCATTTCCTACCCATCTCTAAGTTTTTGCATTCTTTTTTATCAAAACATTTATAATAGTGGAATAATATACAACTAACAAGGGCACCACCAAACATGGTGCTCACAGATTTTGATGATTTCAAAGTAAGTTGTAGGGCTCATACCACTAATTATTCTGGTGAAAGGGTTTCTTCAAATGGGTCTTGGTTTTGGAGAATTTGCGGGTTAAAGTTCAGCGTATATTTCAAATACCTATTTGTACAAACGCCGAATGTGAATCCGTGGCTCAGTGCCAACGTTCGCGGCTACGGTTTGAAAGGTTGTGAGATCGAGTCCCTCCTCCGCTGTTATTTTCTCTTTTTACTTATATTTATATTTTTTACACGTTACAGATTTTAAATAAAATTGGGAATTCTACAGCTTTGAACCTTTTGATATTTTCTAAGGACAGTTTACTTTTTACTTTTTTTTTTATTATTGAAAAAAATATGGTTCAAATGGTGAACTGACAGCACTTCAGGGTTCAAATAAAAGTACATTTTGCAACAGACAAATAAATAAAAATGCGTATTAAAATTTCGAAAAAGTAAAAGAAAATTTGAATATTTTAAAATTTCCACTACTCTAAATATTAATATTTTTAGATTAATAAATCACTTTTTGTTTTTTCTTCATATGTGTATTAAACAATACTGTGCATGGATTTTTAGATAATGTAATACTACATTAATGTATATAATTATTTGATATAAGTAGTGTAAAGTGGTGAAATCTAACACTCTTCATATATATTTATTAATAACAATGACAATAATAATAATAACGTTAAGACTAATTTCATGCGCATATTCAACGCATGTAAAAAAAACAAATTGTACAAAACATTTTAAATTTCTGTATCAAATATAAAAAAAAAAGCTTTATCATTTTTAAAACATGAAAGCGAAGAAAAAAAATATAAACACAGAGGGAAAAAAAGTTTTAAGTTATCATTAGTGTAAGGAATTGTGCCGAGTGTATTAACAAAATTTACAATATCTCAAAATATAATTGTTGTATGGGTAAAAGTGACATATTAAAATATTCGCAATTAAACAGGCTTTCATTTAATGTTTAAAAACAAAAATCGATTTTTTGATCTGTTTTGTGGTATACTGTCCTCTTAAAAACTAAAGTTTATGTTTATGAATTTTTTGAGAAAATCAGTATTTTTTACCGAAATTTTTAATCTAAACGCAAATCCGATTTAATTTATGTCTTAAATCTTATTTTTTAAAACTTACATAATTTATATTCCTTAAGTACTTAATTTGTGATAAATATGTTTAAAAATACATTAAAAGTGAAAAAAAAGTTAAATCATCTTTTGTATAGGTGCAAATATAAGATCAATAAAAGAAATCTTCATTTATTCTGATATTACGGATAAAAAGAAAGCAGACGATAAAAAATAGTATTTTTATATGCATCGTAAATATTAATTAAATATAACAGACGATTTTGCATTCTTGTTGAATAACGGAAAGAGTGGTTTGATTTGTAATAAAAAATAGTTTTAAATGCAGTATGTCATTTCTTATTTGTGCAAACGATAAATTTTGTTGAGGTTGAACTTGGGAGATAAATCTATTTACAGAAAATTGGAAAATTGAAAATTTGGATAAATGGTAACAACTGTATTTTAGCATTACTGCATTAACATTTTATTACTCTTTCGAAGATATGCATTACTTAAATTATCTGATCCTGAAAACATTTAAGAAATTTCCCCTGAAAATTATTTTGCATTATTTTTACAAAAAAAAGGATAAACTTTCATTTAAAATGCTATAAAATAATATAAAAAAGCGATAGGAAAAAGAAAAATCATTATTTCAGAATTGTACTTAAAGTAAAAAAAAATGTAGATAATAATTAAGAAAAAAAGTCCTAGGCGTAAATTAGTTTTGCAGTTTTGTCAATAGAAATATTAGTTTAAAAATTGCAGAAAAAAATAAATTTTCATGAAAAATTCAAAAATATAAATTTAATTTATCAAAAATATATACATTTATATATATATATATATATATATCAAACGCTGTAGCAATTTCTCTAGTAGTAAAAATACTTAAAATTTGTAACGTGTAAATAACATAAATATAAGTAAAAAGAGAAAATAAAAGCCGAGAAGGGACTCGATACCATAACCTTTCCACTCGCAGCCGCGAACGGAGGCACTGAGCCACGAATTCACAATCGGAGTTTGTACAAATAGGTATTTGAAATGTACGCTGAACTTTAACCCCACATTTCTCAAAAAACCAAGGTCCATTTGAAGAAACCCTTTCACCAGAATAATTAGTGGTATGACCCCTACAACATACTTTGAAATCATCAAAATCTGTGAGCACCATGTTTGGTGGTGCCCTTATAAGTATAGGTTGATAGATGTATTTATTTTATTTTGCTAAGGAAAAAAAAATGCTACAAATTTTCCAAATAATGTAAACACAAATATACAATTTGAAATTACAGGAGAGAGAGGAAAAGGTATAGTTGTATCAATTAACAATTTCCGGATAAAACAAGAGTGCTTTTCAAAAAAATGTTGGGGAAAAATAACAAAATCATGAGCTGTTCCAAAAATAGATGCGATTAAAAGTAATAGTTTTTGAGAACTCTCGAAGCAATTCATTAGCTGATAAATATAAGATTTCTATTAAAATACTTAAGACAACTTAGATGAAAGTAATAAATGCTATTTACGGTTAATATATTTTTTAATGTTGTAATCCCAGCTTTGAATAACATGATTAAACAGAAATATGATTTGAAAAAAATTGCAGCATGCAATAACTATTCACATGATGACATTTAATTTAATTTTTGTAAAAATTACAGAGCTAAAAAATCATTAAATCATTTGAATATCTTAAAAAATATATACGTAATGCGTTTATTTAAATTCAGACATGACCATTTATTGTTATTTTGCTTCTGCATTGCTACTTGTAGGAATTATATGATTATTGTCTCGAAAAGACGCGAAGACTGATTAAATGTCTCGACAGAAGCAATTATAAAAATTTTTTAACTCTATATATAGGAAAGATATATTCCAAGGTCAAAATTTACAAAAACGTACGGCATAAACTGTCTGGTAAGTTTGTTTTTCTTAAATTGTGGGACAAGACAAGAAAAAAAAATTACGCTGCTTCAATAAGTACAACTCTGAGAATAGACCAATACTCATAGTACTGAGCCTCAGGTTAATTTATTTAAAAGAAGCTAAATTTAAGGTATTAAATATGTTTTTTTTTTTTTTTTGCTTTAAAAACTATACAGTGTAGGGTTGGGTATATCTGTATATACTAGAAAAGTATGAATGGAAATACCATAAAAATTCAAAGAGATGTAAAACCTAAATAATATCAAATATTTTTAATCTGTTTAACTTTCTTAAATCTTATCCTAATTTGTCTTTTTATAAACTTAATTTGGCACTGACAAATAAGTTTGCGCATTTTTAAACTTCATTTCGATCTCATAAACTAAATTCAGCGTAATAGTCTTTTTTTTTAATAATGCAATAATAATAATAATAATAATAATAATAATAATAATAATAAAAACTTTTTAAAATTCAAACTGTATTGTGCTAAGCGTGCGTCGAAAAGAGGTCGCAAATTAGCAATGCCTCCTTAGACCGTTCCATTTTTTTTCTAAAATGGTTTTAAATTAATTTTTAAAGACACGGGAGGCGAATCGAGAGGTCCATTCAATGAAAACAAGTCGCGAATCCCATAGTATTATGCAGTTATTTGTAATATAAATTAGTAAGTTTTTAACTATTTGCCGTCTTTTGCTTTTAAACTGCTACTGGATATTGCTTTATACAAATTTATTAATAAAAGTTGCTATCTAGACTTTAAAAACCGTTGGTAAGGTCTGTCTCAAAAATTTAAGCACAAGCATAAAATGTCGATTTTTAAAGAATTATAAAAAGTTAGAATGAATAACATTTTTTATTTGCAGATTTCGCAACATTATTTAAATAAATGATATCAAAAATAGATAAAAATAAATTATATAATTTTATAAAATATAAGAAATAAAAAAAAAACTGTCTCAAAGGTTTGTGCACAATGTCAAAAATCACCAGATTTATAATTTTTACAGAACTTTTACTAACAAAATATTTTTCCGTGATTTTAAATTAGTTCAAATAAACGTGATGAAAGTCCATTGAAATTATTAGTTTTTGTAGGGTTTCTGGTGGCAAAGAATATCATGTTTTCTCAATGGCCTGTTGGAGTTTTTCAATGGAGTCATACTGCTTTCCATTGAAGTAAATCTGGCTGTTTAATACAGGGTGTATCTAAACTACTGGGCAAAGTTTTAAGGGGTGATAGTGCACATCAAGACAAATAATATTAAATGGGAAACTAATGGTCCCAAACGTCTTCCGAAGGAGATAGGCGCCATCAAAGTTTAGGGTCCAAAATTTGAAATGATTATAAAAAAAAGGGAAAATTGGTCGATTCGTTTGCGGTTTTCCCGAAAACTATTCTTTATATCAGAATTGTCTTGAAAATAAATTATAAAGGTAAATTTCAAAAAATGCCGATAGAGGTCGCTTTAGACTTTGGAGTAACAACGACTATTTTTTACCGGTATTTTTTGCATCTCATTACATTTTTTTAGAAGTTTAGACATAAACTTAAATTTTGAGCCCAATTAATAATAATTAGCCCCATTAACTGCGTTCAATGGGAGTGGATAGGTTCGAATTTCAAATGATTATAAAAAACAGAAAAATTGGTCAATTGATTTGTGGTTTCACTAAAATTATTCTTTATGTCAGTATTGTCTTAAAAATAAATTATACAGATAAATTTCAAAAAATGTCTATAGAGGGCGCTTTAGACTTTGGAATAACGTACAACTATTTTTTACCATTATTTTTTACATCTCATTAAATTTTTTAAAAGCTTAGACATAAACTTAAGTTTTAAGCTGAAAATCTGAATCGTTGAGAGTGATTAAGTAGCGCAAACTGAGCTGTGTTCAATAAGGGTGACGAGGCTCAAATTTCAAATGATTATAAAAAACGGAAAAAATTGTCGATTCGTTTGCGGTTTTCTCTAAAACCATTCTTTATGTCAGTATTTCCTTGAAAATAAATTTTAAAGATAAATGTCAAAAAATTCTGTTAGAGGGCGCCTTAAACTTTAGAGTAACCGACAACTATTTTTAACCGTTATTATTATTATTATTATTATTATTATTATTATTATTATTATTATTATTATTATTATTATTATTATTTTATCTAAATAAATGTTTTAAAAGCTTAGACTTAAATTTTGAGCTCAAAATCAGAATCGCTGTGAGTAATTAAGTAGTGAAAAATTGAACTGTGTTCATAGGGTGGGCAGGGTAACATTTCAACTCCTGAACATAGTTCAGTTTGCGCTTCTTAACCCCACCCAACGATTCAGAATTTGAGCTCAAAATTTAAGTCTAAGCTTTTGCAAATATTTAATTAGATACAAAAAATAACATTTAAAAATTGTTGTTGGTTACTCCAAAGTTTAAGGCGGCCTCTAACGGAATTTTTTGAAATGTATTTTTAAAATTTATTTTCAAGGAAATACTGACATAAAGAATGGTTTTAGAGAAAACCGCAAACGAATAGACCAATTTTTCCGTTTTGTATTATAATTTGAACCTTCCCACCCCTATTGAACACTGTTCCATTGAACACAGTTCAGTTAGTGCTACTTAACCACTCTCAACGATTTAGATTTTCAGCACAAAGTTTAAGTTTATGTCTAAGCTTCAAAAAAATTTCATGAGATGCAACAAAAATAACGGGAAAAAATAGTTGTACGTTAATCCAGTCTAAAGCGCCCTCTATCGAATTTTTTTTAAATTTATGTTTATAATTTATTTTCAAGACAATACTGATATAAAGAATAGTTTTAGTGAAAACCGCAAATCAATTGACCAATTATTCTGTTTTTTATAATCATTTGAAATTTGAACCTACCCACTCCCATTGAACACAGTTCCGTTTGCGCTACTTAACCACAGATTTTGAGCTCAAAATTTAAGTTTATGTCTAAACTTCTAAAAAAAATTAATAAGATGCAAAAAATAACTGTAAAAAATAATTGTTCGTTACTTCAAAGTCTAAAGCGCCCTCTATCGGCATTTTTTGAAATTTATCTTTATAATTTATTTTCAAGACAATGCTGACATAAAGAATAGTTTTCGTGAAAACCGCAAATGAATCGACCAATTTTCCGTCTTTTATAATCACTAGTACACCGAATCCAGGGTTCCCGGGTGACAAAGTAAAGGTGAAATTTTTTTTTAAAATTTAAAATTGGAAAGTCTAATAAATTTTTTCTGCTTAATAGGCTTTTTAAACTGCCAACTAATTCCAAATAGCAATTTTATCTGAAACATATTATTTATGTAATCATATACAGCTTTAAAAATTATCGGTACTTCCGTATTAGCAGGGCCGTAGCTAAAAGGCTCAGCCCCCCTAAAATATTTTGAGTCCCCCCCCCCTGGAAAAGATTCCAAGGTCACTCAATGAATTTCTGTTCCGAAAATTCAATTGAAATATTGTTTAAAAATCTAATTTAGTTTTGAAACCTTTTCACAGTTTTGCAGAGTTACTAAATTGTATCTAAAATAAATGTTTCAACACTCCCTCATCGTATTTGTACATATGAAGCTAACATGATGGGCTATTTTGCACCAGTTATACACTGAAAACTTCATCATCATATACTTTTCTAATCATAAAATGAAGTTATTTTAATAGTTTAATAAGAAACACAGAACCTACAATATGAATATGCACTAATTTATCTTTCTGCGTCAGAGAGAGAGAAAAAAAAACTGAGCTCCCCTACATTCTCTTGGGACCTGTTCACTACGGCTCTGCGTATTAGACGCAAGATAGCAGTTATTAGCCAAAGATTTCGCCAAAGAATAAAATTGCATTCTCAGTTTTTAAAAACAACTAAGAAAATATGACACCCAGATATTCTTTAAAATACATTTTTGTAAAGGTTAATTGATGTACCTTTTGTAAAGTAAGTTTATTAACGAACTAAAAGTCACTAAATTCATAGATAAAAACGAAATAAAACCAACAACATTCACCGAGTTTTATAGCCGACGATATATTGACATAACAGGTTTTTAATTACTATTTTTTTCAGTTGCTATGAAAAAATGACAACTAAAATATACAGTGATCTGTTATTTTCCATGGAGAAAAGAGATAGATGGAGGTGCAGTAGGCGATTAAAACGGTTTGATGGGCATTATTCTTCCAATATAAGTCTCTCATTCGACCCAAACAAAACAATCACATGGAACAGAGACCGAATTTTTTAACATCATTTTTTCTCTAAATGAAAAAGATCTGAATATATTTTAGCATTATAAAATAGCATTTCATTGCATTATGAATTAAAATTGCATCGCTAAAAGTTTTTCCTTTTTGTGAAAGCACGCCGTTGTGTTTGATGCAATGCAGCAAATTTTAGAGTTACATTTTTGGCGTCACCTCCAGCCACTAAACTGCATCTCTATTTTTTTTTCTTTTTTACTCTATGGCTATTTTTTCTCTTTTTCCCACATAAATGCGATACTCAAGTTGCCACCATTAGAGAAATTGAACCAAAAACTACAAAAAAATTAATATATCAAAAACAAATTGAGATACAGTTTTCTAACAAACGGCATTTAAAAGTGCATTTTTTTTTTCTAAACGATAGTATAAAGATTGAAAACGTGCAATGTCTAGAAGTTTAAAAATTTACAATAGCGAAAATTGAAAAACCGAAATTTCATCGGAAAGTGTTGCCATTCAAAACATGACGTATGCGTTACGCACAGATACGTTTGGCCTTTATTATATAGATTTCAAAATTTGGGCCCTAAACTTTGATAGCGCCTATCTCCTTCGGAAGACGTTTGGGACCCTTAGTTTCCCATTTATTATTATTTGTCTTGATGTGTGCTATCACGCCTTAAAGTTTTGCCCAGTAGTTTAGATACACCCTGTATACTCCAGACATTCTCAATTGGGTTTAAGTCTGGACTTAAAGCTGGCTAGTCAAGAACTTTATCATTTTTCTGCGAAAACCAAAGTTTTGTAGAAAATGATACGTGAATTGAGGCATGTCTTGTTGGAAAGTTTATTAAAGACCCCCCAAAATGTCACCGAATGAATGCAAACGAGGTTTAGCGCCTCTTGAGACTTTTCTGAATCTTGTCTTCTTTTTAGAAAAGCCAGAGAGGTCTGGCCATTGAATCTAAATGCCCTCCAAACCATATTAGATTACCACCTTGCTGCTTGCTGAAAAATACCCCCTTGGTTTCTTGCATAAATCATGCCAATATGCGTTCCAACCATCAGGGCCATCTAAGTTCCACTTTTTCTCATCGCTGAATAAAACAATATGCCACTTGTCCCCGTAGGACAAGTGGCCCAGTTCATTCTTGCCTGTTTGTGATGTAATTTGAGACATAGACTGTATGTTCAAACCGTCTGTGTTTTTCAGGGTCTGTATCTCAGCTAAATACCGACGATTTTTTCGAAAATCACTATCAACAATGCCTAACAATATTTCTGCTACGATAGGTATCTCCAACGTTTTTCAACATCTTTGCCGAATACCCGCAAATCGAAATTTGTGTGTAGCGGGAAAATGAGTATTTGTCATAAACTAGTATATGACCTAGGATAATCTTTATAGTTTTCCTGAAAGCTTTAAAATATAATATCTATATTCTCATTTTTTTTCATAACTTTAGTTTCGGTAGTTTCGGAATTAGATTGGCGGGGGGGGGGGGGGGGCATATTTTTGCACTAAATTTTCGACAATATCTCTGAAAATATAATGCCCAACATCAAAATAAATATATTTTTGAATTCAGCATAATTAAACCCTTCACAAGATACCCCACACGCTATACAAAGAAAATATATATATTTTTTCAAGTAATTTAATTAATCCCTTATCTCTAAGTACTAACTATATTTGTGAATGTTTAATAATCTGTAAATATATGAATCAATATTCTGTGCCACTTATCCAATTTGAACTTTGTGCGTTCCATAGTTTGCAAATAAAATGGCTGTGACAGAGAGACAGACTTACAAACAGACACAGCAGTAATATTATAAGGGTTCAGTTTTCGCTGTTTAAGTACGGAACCCTAATAAGAACAAAAAGAGACAAGATCAATGTATGAAATCTTGTGATCAATGTACAAGAGGTATGAAAGAAGGTGTTGGCCATGATGTACCTCGGGCCGTGATGCAGGCCTCACATCTCTGGAGCATAGAAGACCTAAGTCGATAATACCTGGCGCATTCCTGACTTATCTAGCATTTGTCACGAATCGTGCAACAAATTCCCTAGCACTGTTAATAATCCAGTCAATCTAGAATTTTGCCTGAAAAATTAAGAAACTTTTTCTCTATCTTCCTTTATGTTTTGGGGGGGAACTGAACACGATTTTCAACTTTGTCACCTCGTATCTGGTCGGCTTAAAAAGTTGTAATCGATAAACCATGAACAGGGTCGTACTGGCATAACAGAGAGGGCGGTGGCAAAATGGATAACAAGGGCGCCGATCGTCTTACGAAAGGGCGCAAATCCTTACACACATGCATATTTATATGTATATATATATATATATATATATATATATATATAGCACTTTAAGAATAATGTGTAACGGCAGATCCAAATTTGCAATCGTGTGGCAACGACATGGAAACGAATACGGATTGATTTTGGATGCTGGTTTTTAGTTGTTTTGTGTGGCTGTTTCTCTGAAGCTTGGGTAGTACAACTTTATTTATTTCTGTTTTAAGTTATATTACATACTTGTTCATTTCGGCAGTATCAATGTTAAATGTGTTATATGCTGTTTTCTGTGGCGTTTGGGTCCGGTGGGGGAGTGTTACGATTTCAAATGTTTTTGCACATTTGATTTTTAAATTGTAGCACTCTGATCGAAACCCACTGCCACTACATTATAATAGTCCTTTTCCATATCCATTCATATGTATTTGCTGTGTTTTAAAACTGCCCACCGCTGATGAGATCCACAGCCTTTTTTATATTGTCTTTATACTGTTTTTTCTTACTCGTTTTTATTTCCTTTAAAGTTTAAAAGTTTGATATCATTTTTCATTATGGCACGGGACTTTGGATCTGCCGTTACACATTATTCTTAAAGTACTATATACATAATTTACGTGATTATTGTAGCTATAGCGCTGATCATGTGGATTTTTCGTGAACTTAAGTTCACTCAAAACTTTAAAATTTTTGGACTATATATATATATATATATATATATATATTTGCAAAAAAGTTTAGGAAAGAAACAATTTTTATTTTTGTAACTTTTTTAGTGCCAAAAATAAAAATAGCCGCCAATTTTATGTTGGAATTATTTTCTCAAAAAACGTCGAAAAAAATAGCGAATTTCACCAAAAAATCGCGTAAAAAATGTGCATTTCAACAAAGAATAGTGTAAAAACGAACATTTCGACTAAGAACCGCGCGAAAAATGTAAATTTTATCCAAAGACGGTGTAAAAAAACGCGAATTTCATCCAAAGACCGCGCTAAAAACGTACATTCTATCCATAAATCGCATAAGAAACGCTAATTCGTGCATAATTTGCGTAAAAAACGCAAATTTCGTGCATGCATCGCATAAAATATGCAAATTACATCCATTAATTGTTAAAAAGTAACAAATTATGTTTATAAATTGTGTGAAACGGAAATTACGCTCATGAATCGCATAAAAACACGAATTACTTCCATTTAAAAAAAAAAAAAAAAAAAAAAACGCGAATTTTGTCGACAAATTGTTAAAAAAACGCAAATTAAACAATGAATCGCATAAAAATAGCGAATTACCTTTATAACATCACGTAAAAAATGTGAATTTTGTTCATGCTTGGCATAAAAATAGCGAATTACATCTGTAACATCCGTAAAAACGTGAATTACGTTGATGAATCACATAAAAAAACGATAATTACGTTCATGAATCGCTCAAAAAACACGAATTTCGTCGACAGATGGTTCAAAACACTAGAATTTCGGCGACAGATCCCCGCAAAACGCAAATTACGTATATGAGTCACTTAAAAATAACGAATTACGCCTTTAAATCGCGTAAAAAATGCGAATTGCGTTCATGAACAGCATAAAAAACGCGAATTACAGTCATGAATCGCATAAAAAATGATAATTACATTCATAATTCGCTCAAAAAATGCGAATTACGTCGATAAATAGATTTTAAAAAGGCGAATTTCGTCGACACATCGCTCTAAAAACGCAAATTACGTCCATGAATCACAAAATATAGCAAATTACGTCCATGAATCACAAAATATAGCAAATTACGTCTATAAATCGCGTAAAAAACGCGAATTATGTTCATGAAAAACAAAAAAATGCGAATTATGTCCGTAAATCGCTCAAAAAAGCAAATTTCGTGGACAGATCGCTCAAAAAACGCAAATTACATCCCTGAATCGCATAGAAATAGCGAACTACGTTTATAAATTGCATAAAACCCGTGAATTACACCAATAAATCTCTCAAAAAACGCAAATTACGACCGTGAAAATGCATAAAAAAAGCGAAATGCGTCCATAAAGCACTAAAAAACGCGAATTACATAATAAAAGCAAATTTCGTCCATGCCAAAATAACATAATATTTAATTTTGTTAAACATGAATCAATTTGCAGAAAGTTTTTTACCCAATATTATGTGCGCAGAAAGTTTTTGGCTATATACAAGTGTGTATATATAAATACATACTACATAAATTATTCATATATATTTATACATTAAAAAAAAAAAAAAAGTTTTCCGCAAAACATTGCACTTAAAAAAAATCTTGGTATTAAACAAGCGTTGCCAATTTAGAGGGTTTCTACATAATACATTCTCTAAAATGCAAATAATAATTATGATTAAGAATATTCCAAATCGTGGTAAGAAGGACGTCTATTTTATGTGAATTATTTATTATTTTTGAAAGGATTTTTTTTCTTTCTTTTCTTCAATAATATATAAATTAGTTTCAAATTAAATACGAATACAAACTATACACGCACACGCGCAATATATATATATATATATATATATATATATATGTTACAGGCCAAACCCGATTTTAGGCCAAACTAGATTGGCCTAGGCCAAACCGGTCTATCCTAACTCCCATCGGATAAACTAGTTTTTCCTAGGCCAAACCGGTCTATCCTAACGCCCATCGGACAAACTAGTTTTTCCTAGGCCAAACCGGTTTATCCTAACGTCCATCGGATAAACTAGTTTTTCCTAGGCCAAACTAGTCTATCCTAAGCCCCATAGGACAAACTAGTTTTTCCTAGGCCAAACTAGTTTGGCCTAACTTTTATAGGATAAACTAGTTTGGACTGCTGTTTATTGGTCTGAACTAGTTTATCCTAGGCCGATCTAGTTTATCCTAGGCCAATTCAATTTGGCGTGATTTTGTTGAATTCAACGACCGCCTCAACGCCAACATCCTTGTTTGTCCTAGGCTGATCTAGTTCATCCTAGGCCAATGTAGTTTTACGTGTTTTTAGGCCACAGGCGTGAAAGCCAGAGAAATAATGGGCTCACAGGTTCTGTATATGCATGTACACATGTATGTACGTATGTTCATACGTATGTGCGTAAGTATGTACGTAACGGGATAACTTTTGATAGAGATATCAGACTTACTTCAAATTTTGGATGTAGGTTCATTCTGATAAGGTACTTTTCTGATTAATTTTGGGAATTCATCGGATAAGAATAAAAGGGGGCGAACGGGAGGCTAATCTCCCACCATTAATTTAGAATAATTTGAATATATTTCTCGGTCATTCCTTAAGGCTTTTCTCAAATCCTAAAGAGCTACATCATGACACATTTATGAACTACTTCCTTTTCGGAAATGCATAAGGTTAACAGATTCAGATAATATGAATTTGAATGGCGTAAACCATTTTTTCATAAAAGCTATGTATCTTTGAGAAAATACTAAAGGTACGTTTTGAATCGAATTTCCGGTTACAAATTCACAAAAAAGAAAAAAAAATTGACGCCGTAACAAAAATAGCTTATATGTCGACAGGTAATTAATTTCTCAAAAATGAAAAACGCTGTTCGATTCCAATAATAATAATAATAATAATAATAATAATAATAACAATAAATGCAAGTCGGATCTCTGTTGGCACCAGAGTGCGGAAAAAAAATAAGCAAACACCATGTCCAATGCATTATGTCTCTACGGTGGTCATGTTAAATTTCTGTATTGATGTTATAAGCAATAACTCTTAACACATATTTATATTTATTCTAGTGATAGATATGTTTTTTACCGGCCAAACCCGATTTCAAGCCAAATTAGATTAGCCTATGCCAAACTATTTTATCCTAACGCCAACTGGATAAACTAGTTTGTCCTATGCCAAACTAGTTTATCTAAAGGCCCATAGGATAAACAAGTTTTTTCTAGGTAAGAAGGTAATCCTTCATTTTTCCTTTCATACTTAACCATTAAAACTTCAAAACTATTTAGGGAATCCCCTTATGAGAAAGAACCTATATACAAGTTTGAAGCAAATCCGTAAATTCTGCGTCAAAAATCATTTATCTAAATTATGGGGGGGGGGGGGTTAACCTACATTGCCCTTTTTTTACACTTAAAAATAAACATGCACAACTAATCATGGAAGCGCCTTGTCAGAATGATTCTATATCTAAAATTTTAAATGAAAACTGATAATTCTGCATGAAAAATCCATTTCTTTAAATTAACGGTGGGGGATTAGCCTCCCGTTCGCTCCCCTTTATTCTTATCCAATGAATTCCCAAAATTAATCAGAAAAGTACCTTATATTAATAAACGTACATCCAAAATTTGAAGCAAATCGGATATTTCTATCACGAGTTATCGCATTACGTACATACGCATTACGTAAATTCGTACATACATGCGTACATACATACATACAGAACATGCCAGTTCCATTATTTCTCAGACTTTGACTCCTATAAGCTAAAACACGTAAAATTACATTGGACTAGGATAAACTAGATCAGCCTAGGACAAACTAGAATGTTGGCGCTGTGGTGGTCATTGAATTCAATAAAATCAAGCCAAATTGAATTGGCCTAGGATAAACTAGATCGGCCTAGGAGAAACTAGTTCAGACCAATAAACAGCAGGCTAAACTAATTTATCCTATAAGAGTTAGGCCAAACTAGTTTGGCCTAGGAAAAACTAGATTGTCCTACGGGCCTTAGGATAGACTAGTTTGGCCTAGGAAAAACTAGTCTATCCGATGGGCGATAGGATAGACCGGTTTGGCCTAGGAAAAACTAGTTTATCCGATGGGCGTTAGGATAAACCGGTTTGGCCTAGGAAAAACTAGTCTATCCGATGGGTGATAGGATAAACTAGTTTGGCCTAAAATCGGGTTTGGCCTGTAACATATATATATATATATATATATATATATATATATATTAATCTTAAAATTAGTTAATAAAATGACAGTGTGAGTTAAAAAGTTTCTTTTTTCTTGTAAACTATTAAAATTAAAAAAGAAAAAAAAATACTTTGTTCGAGACACCCTATATCCAAAAATATAAAATATTATGAATATTTAATAAATTAATATTTATTTAAAATTATTTAAATAATAAGAAGTAATATTTATTGAAAATTATTTGACTAGTAAGAAATAAAATTTGATTTTAAATAAATATTACATTTACTTAGTTAATTAAAACTTTATTCCGGATATCTGAATATCAGACTCCATTACATCACTATTTCAAAATAAATAATGAATTAATAAATAAAATGAATTAAAACAATTTCAGTGGCCAAAAATTAAAAAGTTTAAAACATTATTTTATACAATTAAATAATATTTTATGTAATGCAATCACTAGGATATAAATACTAATTATGGTGTAAAATTTTTCCAAATCATTATAAAAATGGCGTCTATTTTATATGAATTACTTTATAGAAAAAGGGATCTTTATTTTTCTTTTTTTGTTCAACAATATATAAATTAATTTCAAATTAAATTTAGACTATATATATATATATATATATATATATATATATATATATTAGACTATATATATATATAGACTATATATATATATACATATATTTAAAAAAAATTTCCTATTATGAAACCAGTTAATAAAATGACAATATAACTTACGAAATTTTCTTTTTTTTTAAACAATTAAAATTAAAAAAGAAAAGAAATTACTTTTTTTCAAGAGTGCCTTATAGAATTTTTTTCATAGTACCAATCTCAAGAAATATGGAATAGATTAATATTTATTGAAAATTATTTAATTAATAAGAAGTAAAATTTGATTTCAACTATATATTATATTTACTTATTTAATTCAAACCTTATCCCGAATATCTGAATAACAATATCCATAAAATTATTTCCAAATAAAATATTAAAATAAAATGAAATTAAAACATTTTCATCAGCTCAAAACAGTAAAAAAAAAAAAAAAAAAAAAAAAAAAAAAAAAAAAAACTATTTTAAAAAGTTGACAAAATGATAATGTGACTTAAAAAGTTTTTTTTTCCTTGTAAATAATAAAACTTTTAAAAAATAAAATAAGCTGACATTAAAATATTATGTTAAAATATTTTAATATTATTTATTAAAAATTATTTAACTGATAAGAAGTAAAATTTAAATATATGTTACTTTACTTAGTTAATTCAAATATTATGCTGATTATCCGAATAACAATCTCCATACAATTGTTTTCAAATCGAAAATAAATATTAAAATAAAACGAATTAAAACAATTTCATTGAATAAGAACTCAAAAATGCAAATTATTATTTTATACAATTCAATATTATTTTATGTAATACACTCTTAAGAATGCAATATACTAAAATACCAAATATGGGTTAAAAATTTTGAGATAAATTATTTTAGTTCGGGGTAAAGATGTCAATTTATGTAAATTATTAATTTTTTTTTTGTTTCTTTAGTTTTTTAACAATAAAGTGATATTATACAGCAGTTTTGATTTGAATCCTACTTTTTAAATAGTTATATAGACATAAACAATCTTGTGAAAGTGATACAAATATTAATAATAAAAAAGTGATAATAAGTAATCGTACCTTATACTGTTTTTCTATGGATAAATCATACACTATTAAAAAAGTATGAAGCACAAGCTTTTTAAAAGAAAAAGCTTTAATACTACAGCAGTAGCAGTACGAATGGTTTATCGAGGTGCCTAGGACCGGATTACAACTAAATAGGTAAATAATTCAGGACACATGCAAATATTGTAAAGATGGAGTTGTTCTTTGACACTGGATCGAACGAGAAAAACAAAGCACGTTGCACCCTGCCCCAGGAGCACTTTATTATACTGTACCGGCTTATCGGTTGAAAATTAGAAACACACGTATTTCCAATTTCTGTGGAGTGTACAATAGATGACTGATTTCGGTACTCTCTTTTCCCTCGGAGGGTAGTATTTCAAATGGGCAGACTTATATTTACAAAGGATGTGCTGATCAATTGATTTGTTTCTATATTCCCCAGAAAGATACAAAGATCCAGAAATTTAAGATTACGGTATGATCAATAAAAAACGACACATCTGGTATTAATACAGACATCAGTGGTTATCTTCAGAATCAATATCTAGTTAACTTGAAACCCCACTGAAATAGTAATTTGTCTTCTTGGGAACGCCCACGTCATTGACAAACAGCTTTGAAAACACAACACAAACACATCTGCGTTTCTATTTACTTACATTCAACCATACTTTTGTAAAAGACGTTAATGATTTTCAAGGTTTATATATTTATTTTAATTACATATACATTTTTCATTTTGTAACTTGCGGTGGTGTTTGAATTTTAGAGAGGTTAAGCAGATCAGATCCAGTTTAAAAAAGTTTTTAGGTAATGGCATTTTTGATGCTAAAAATTATCGAATTTTCAAAGATATATAAAAAATTAACCTATTCTTCTTTCAAAAGCAAAATTAACATAAGTTTCTATTGCAAACTTTCTTGAAAAATTATTCTTCGTAATCTGACGCATAATATCATTTAAGAAATTAATGATAGTACAGGTCATTGACACATATATTAACATTTAGAAATTATAGAGTACTTCAGTTTATGAGAACTAGGAGCACAAATTTATATATGTGTATGGGGCGGTGTTATTACAGAAACAAAATAATAATTTTTTTAAGTTCTTTTTACCGAAAAGCTGAAAAAAATTATCAAGGGTGCCACCATTACAAAAATATGACAATAGTTTTTTGAAAGATATTTTTCTGTCGCGCTGGAAAAAAAAAAAAAAAAAATCTGACCAAAGGTTCCATGATTACAAAAAGACGATATTAGTTTTTTGAAAGTTGTTTTTACATAAAACACGGGAAAAAATCTGACCAAGAGTGCTGTGATTATAAAAACATGATACTTGTTTTGCGAAAGTTATTTTTAAAGAAACACTGAAAAAAAAAATCTTGCCATGGGCTCCATAGTTACAAACACACGGTATTAATATTTTGAAAGTTGTTTTTACAAGAGGCACTGAAAAAAAAGATGACGAAGGACGCTATTATTACAAAAAACTGGTATTAGTTTTTTAAAAGTTATTTTTGTAGAGGCGCCGAAAAAAACCTGACTAGGGGCGCCACGATTCTAAAGACACGAGTTTTTTAAAAGTTATTTTTAAAGAGGCGCTGAAAAAGATCTAAACAAGGGCGACACGATTACAAAAACATGATATTAAGTTTTTTTTTTGTTTTTTTTTCTTACAGAGGTTTTGATAAAGTCTGACCAAGGGCGCCATGTTTCCCAAAACAGGATATTAGTTTTTGAGAGTTATTTTTACAAGAGGCACCGAAAAAAACCTGTCCAGGGGCACCACAATTCCAAAAACACGATATTAGTTTTTTAAGTTATATTTAAAGAGGCGCTGAAAAAGATCTAAACAATGGCGCCATGATTACAGAAACGTGATATTAGTTTTTTTTAGGTTATTTTTACAGAGGTGTTGAAAAAGTCTGACCAAGGGCGCCATGTTTCCCAAAACACGATATTAGTTTTTTGTCAGTTGTTTTTACAAGAGGCGCTAGAAAAAGTTGGCCAAGGGTGCCATAATTACAAAAATCGATATTAGTTTTTTAAAAGTTATTTTTATAGAGGCACCGAAAAAAATCTGACCAAGAGCGCCACAATTCCAAAAACATGATATTAGATTTTTTAAAGAGCGCTGAAAAAGATCAAAGGGCGCCATAATTACAAAACATAAAATTAGTTGACAGAGGTGTTGGTAAAATCTAAGCAAGGGCGCCATGTTTCCCAAAACAGGATATTAGTTTTTCAAAAGTTATTTTTAAAGGCCCTGAAAAAACCTAAACAAGGGCGCCTCTGACAATGTGACCAATTAAAATGAAAATGTCTTGTTTTAGACTGGCATTTTACCTCTTTTCCTGTCGTTTGTATTTCCAGAAAAAGCAGAATAAATATTTAACTGCAGAGCAGCTACCTATGGCGTTAAATCATTGACAGAAAATATGCTAAATTCGTCATTAATTTTAATTTGCCAAATGAAAATATTTGAAATTTTATGCCTTTCAGATTCCACAACTTAAATCGCTTCCATAAACAAACAAACAAACAAAAAAAAGTGACGAGGGGCGCACCGGGCATTTGCCTCGTTGGCCAGTACGACCCTGACCATGAAAAAATCAAACAGAGGGTTGAACTTTTTTGAAAAATTTACCGCACCAAATTAAACTAGACACAGTGTCTTACATTTTTCATACACAATATTTATTTCTAAGATTTGGCAATATGACTAAGAACTTTAGCGATATATTACAATTTCATTATCGGAGGTCGAAAACGCGTTACAACTCTTATGCATCCATTTAAATCACTTTTTTGAAGCTTGTTAATTAATTGTAGTTGCATTTGGAATGTGTTAACATTTGCTAATCATGTTTTAAATTTTTTATATAAGGTACCCTGGGGTAATAACGCCACGTTAAGGTTCTGCCAATTTTCACGGCTTAGTTTTAGATTGTATTTTTCAAACAAATATAGGATCTGATACAGCAACTCATTGACTATCTATATAAAATAAAATAATTTAACAGATATGTATTCATAAAATGTAATGGCGTTTTTTCTTGACCAATGCTATTTGGCGTTAATACCCACCTATATGGGTAATAACGCCATGCAAACAAAACTATAAAATAAGATGGAATAATGGCATGTAGATTGCCCAATTCTAAAAATACAAATTCTACAGCTCTAGAAATTGACAAATTGCATTCTAAACTATTGAAAATGTTAAAATTTTTGTGACAGTGTAAGAAAAAGATAGGTGTGGTGAGGGGGGGGGAGGAGGCAAAAGAATATCAGATTCTAAGCTAGGTTTTGCTTTAAAATGACCATTTAAATAGAATTATTAGAAACATTACACGGATTATTTGAATTAGTATTTATATTCCCATGTATGCATTCTATGCGATAGAAAATATTGATTTTTTTGTGAAAGTGAAAGAAAAAGGAGCGAGAGGCGTTATTACCCCGGGATACTTATTGCGCAGTAGATCCTAAACTACAAATTATCTCGAGAAGATATCCAAAATCTTCTACAACAGTTTGAAAGTACATGAAATACACTACAAATTTATGTAATAAACAAAATATTTCCGGATAAAAAATATAGTCATCAAATCAAAAACCTTATCTCGCAAATTTTAGATCAAGCGTTAATTTTAGTTGCTTGTAAAAACAATAAGACCTAAAAATGAAACAAATTAACTTGAAGCTGTTTTTTGCGATTTATATGACTCAAAACCCTTCTGCGCAGAGCACATGGGTGTCATTTACCTGATTATTTCATAATTATGCAAAATATAAGCACTTGGCGTTATTACCCCGCCTGGCGTTATTACCCCAGGGTACCTTATTTATTAATGAAAAAAAAAATGAAATCAGGTGATGAGGAAAACTATAAAATACAAACACTATGGATAGATGGGAGCACCAATTTTTGTTTTTCTAGTAATTTTATTATAACTATTACATGATTACAACTGTACAATTATAACTATTATAAGTTCAATGTATTGACAGTCCACCGAAGTGCAGATTGCTTTGAGGTCTATAGCTACAATGTCTTTCGCCTAGAATGATAATTTATTTCTACACAGATACACAATCCATATTATTTTACAAATTCGTCAACTTACAAGGACGAGGTAGCACAAGGAAATTTTACAATACGAGAGAAATAACAGCCGAGAGCTCCACACAAGGACTGCGTGCTATGGAGCCAGGGGAGTCGAACCCAACAAGCCTCCTACGCTCTCAAGCGCTTAGCGGCGAAGTGCCCAAATTACTCGCCCGCTGAGGTCCTAAATTTAATATAATAATAACATGTGGAATACTGAAAATAGGAAAACAAGTGAAATGTAAAATTGTTCTTCCATTAATGTCGTTCTGATAGTTTTGAAGGAGCTGCTTGATTATCTTCGACAGGAGGCTCATCGTTATCTTGATTACTCTAGTTGTGTCTCTACCTGGCTTAAAATAGCCTAGAATATTGGGTCGTCAACCTTTACTTCCAAGTCGTCTTCGGCAATGAAGGAGGTGAGATTATCACAATAGTCATCGCAGTTCAAACGAAGGAGCGAACAAAATAGACCTGTATTCCTACAGCCACACTTTCCAATACCAGTTTGTTTTTCTTTTATAGGATTTTATTTTTTGCAGAACAGCTTTTTTTGCATGAGGTTCGACAGTTGTTATTGGTGTGATATTTCTCTTGCTTTTATTTCATCTCCAATACTCAACTTTTTTAATGTTACCTGGCGATAACTGAACTGGTGTTAAACTCTCAGACATGGACATGGAGCTCGATCTTCTGTTGGAGGTAGCGACGCTATATTTTCAGCGATATCAAAACAATTCTTAGTCTTACTGCAATCATAATACTGTCAGTAGTGCAGTACTCTTAGATTGAGAGATGTGCAGAGAATATATGCTTTTCATATATTCCAAATGATGCTACCTATCAGCAATAACCAAGTAAGTCATATGATATAGTCCGTGGATTATGGCAAGCCCCAGCTCATTAACCAATACGCAAAATCAGCTGCAGCTTGCAGAATCATGATTTTCAGAAAATTGATTAAATTTTAAAAGGACTGTGATGAACGAACTGTGTACAATATACTTCGTTTTATTATTGCTTTATAATTTTCTTTTGCTTTAAAATATAATGAAAATTCTTTGCCAAATAAAAAGCAATGACTTTGAAACGAAATCTGTTATATTGCTGAACGGCTGGTTTTTTACGCCTTATACGCTCTTTATGTGGGTAGCAATGTGTGTTTTGTTTGTGCTCTGTTTAGGGGCTTTCTTATGTCGATCTTTAGTAATTCCTTGTTCAATAAACAATTCCTCTGCACATCTTTTCCTTTTTTTACTTCTTAATCTGAAGGATTAAACACCTTCTGATTTTACTTTTGTTACTTTAGTTCCGCCCTCTAACGCCGTGTCACAGATAAAACAATTCTCTGCCATATCATGCATATCACTTCATTCGTTTCTCACAGAATCGTTTTAAAACACACAATTGTAAATAAATACACGCTTCACATACGTTAAGACAAATGCATAATCGATCCACAAGACGTCTAAAAACAAAGTAGCAGCTGTGCTTTCAATTTTAACTCTAGCCAAAAAAGCCCTGAAGGAGAGGGGGGGGGGGAGGGAATTCTTGTAATATCGTCTGCGTCGCGCCATGGAAGTGTTTCGAGGATATCTGCCCACTCATTTTACATTCACAAAAACATTGCAATAAACGTTTCCGACACCCATTAATGGAATGTAACAATATGGCTAAAATTCTTTTTAATTCGTATTGCTAAAACTATTTATCTTTAAAAGAAACTTGTGTATGAAAAATATAGGAAATTTTTTCTAGTTTAATTTTATGAAATAATTTTTCAAAAACATTTAATCCTCTATCTAATACGACTAGAAACGCGAAACCCCCCCGACTTTTGGTTTTTTTTACTAATTTAACTTTTGAAGCCGGTCAGATATGAGATGTGAACGTTCAAAATCGTATTCAGCTCACCAAAAATCTTCAAGGAAGAAAAAGAAAAAAAATTATTTGAAACTTTCCAAGCAAAAGCCTTTTTCGGTCTAATTTTACTTTATTAAAACTTACTTTAATTTGGTCTATTAGAGAAAAGCAGCCCAAGCTATTGGAAAATCTCCAACTTGTTGATTCTTGAAAAATAGGTCCCTTTTCTTTCTAAGGTGAAGCCAATCAGAATGTCTACCCTCCGGAATTTGGAATTAAAAGTTATTTTCATTCCTATAGGTACTTTTATAAATCTTTTTTTACTTCAGTGGTTCAGTTACTGTACTTATAATCCATATAGATGATGGCATGTATATCTGTATTCTAATTTCCCTTACTATCATTCGTTTACTTTCAGGCCGTACTAACTTTCAGACAATTGCACAGTTTTGAAGAAGTCCTGGTTTTGTTGTAGATTTTTTAGTGCCATAATTGTTAAGATTCTGCAAAATCTCAAAAAGTCAGTCCATGAAAATTTAATTTTATCAGCCATTATATGAATGAACCTTTTCGATTTCAACAATTATTTTAAAAGCATGGTTAAAGAAAAACCTCGACAAAATTTCAAGAAAAAGTGTATTTTTTCTTTCGACACAGTGCGAGAAAAGAGCGATTTATCCGAATAAGCAATTATAGAGCTTCTCTATATGGAGGAGTAATGCAACAAGTGGCTATTGAATAAACTTTATTCACAATTAATTAATATACCGTCAACTGGCGCTGCTTTTGGCTACTTTTTCCTCGTTCCACTCAAATTTCCATTATTAAAAAATATACATGATTTTTCAAAGTCGAAATTGAGTTGTAAACCATTAATATGAAACAATAAAGCATAGTTTTAAAATGGTATTTATTTATTTATTTAATATTTTCGATATTTTGGTTTTATTTACTGTATATATTTAAATAAATATTATATTTTATAATATTTATTTAATATTTTGGGTATTTTGGATTTATTTAAGGTATATATTTAAATAAATATTGTACTTTATAATATTTATTTAATATTTATTTATTTAATATAAAAATAAAATCGCATTTATTAATTTATTAATGACAGACAAACAAAATTCATAAACTCTTTTCAGCTATGTTGAAAAATGTTAAAATCTTAAACTATCTAACTAAATGGCTTCTTAACATTAAACGATACTAACATGTATTACAATTATGATAAATAATTTAAGTAGCTGTCACTGTATGAAACATAATAATAATAAGATTGTTCTTAAATCTACTTTATCTTTTTATTTATTTATTTGTTTTACAAATCATGAAGAACTGACTGCACATCTTTTATATTTCTTTATTTCAGCATGATATGAAATGCTGGAATATCTTTTATTTCGTATACGTTCAGAATACCTTAGATAATTTACTTTTATTTGTATACATACCTTTTCACATAAAGTTTGATTACGTTCTATGCTTTGGAATGTGTACCAAATTTTTGTAAGGCCGAATGTTCCTAAATTATTTATCAAAATGGAATGTACTCACTCAGATGAAATGTTCGATTTATTTTTTATACAAAAATTTCATGAAAATTTATTTGTTCTTTCAAATATTACAGACGTATTTCTATACTAGTATGTCTTTCAGTTCCCGTATTTTTTTAAATTTATGTAAGTTCGAGCAGCTACTTCATACATAACTTTTTGATTTATATATTTTTAACTGTTATGGTGTGGTTAGCTAAGTTTTAAAGATATAAAAAAGTATGTAGTTATGTATAATCTTTGATAATACAGCTTAGGAAAAAAGTTTTGGACCATTAACAAAAGTATTCAAGGTTTTACTTTAACAAAAAGCCAATATCAATGCAAAGGTTATACAAATGCATAAAGTTATAAAAGTTCTGTTATTTATTTTAAATTACAATAATATATTTAAAAAAATAAACAGAAAATAATTTCTTTGTATTATAACTGGGTGGAAAAAAGTTTAGGACCACTGCATTTAAAATTTAAATTACTCAGATAAATGATTTGTACATTTATTTTTAGTACTTTATTTGTTCTCCCTTAACACAATTGACTTCCAAAAGACGCTTCGGGAAGTATTTGATCAGTTTTTTGACATGTGGAATTGGGTATTTTTTTTCCATATTTCCAAAATGGCTACTTCAACAATCGAATCAGATTGCTTTCTGTTGGTATAAACTTAACGAACCAAGATTTCTCACATATTTTCTATGGGATTTATGTCAGCACTTTTAGCTTTTGAGGTTGTTTGCAGATAACCAATCTGAAGGTGAAACAGATTTGCGAATGGAACCGTTATCTTGTAGCAATGCCAAATTCTGGTTCACAAGTTCATCTTTAAATGAAACAAAATTATTATAAAAAAACCTTGATGGTCAAAGAATTCACCTTTGTCTTTGTGAAAAACAATTTTATATTTAATTTTGCATTAAAATAATCTCTTACCAAATTAGGATAGAGCCAGCACTTTGTACACGTTTTGAAAATAGATATGGTTCACTTGGAAAATCATGCCAGTAATATCTTAAATCGTCTGTACCGATAAGAGTACATACTTTTTCATAATAAAAACCGATTTGTGCTATAGATTGAATTATAAGACACTGAAAGCTGCGAATTTTAGTTTTGCACCAATGTGATACTTGTGTAGTTTTGGTTTGACTTTTAATTTAGCATAATTAAAGAATTCAGTTATTAATAATACATTCCCAACAGTTTTAGACGTTAGTAAGATTTCTATAGTAGATTAAATGGTAGGAGAATAAGTACAATCTTGAACCGCCATGCTAATAACGTTCCGTTTACACCAAGCTGACGTCATCACAGTATGCTGCAATTATAAGAAGATGCTTGTCCTAGTCTTATTTTTATTTCTTAATATTACAAGATTTTAACACTTGTAAAAAAAATATTTTTCAACTTTCACAATTGATTTAAATTCACATGTTGTTCGCAAGCATTACCTAAAAGGGAAGACGGAGGCTCCTTGTTCAAAAATATTTTGCGATGAAATTTTGTGCTTATACGTAATATGCTTATACGTCATAGGACGAAATTTGTATGAAATTTTGGCGAAAATCAGCGTGAAAGTGGCACCACACATATCTATCCCACTAATAAAAATCTGTAGAAAATCTGTACGGAATTGTCACAAAAATCTCTAGAAATTCTGTAGGCAAACGGCTCATTCTGCAGATATTTTAATGGTAAAACTAAATCTGCAATATTTCGTCTGGTTTTAGTAAAATTTCTGAAGAAAGTGGAGGTGTTTTCAGATACTTTGAAGATTATTTGGAGTGGGGTAACATAGTTCGATTTTCGGAATGGATCGTCGCAACAGCTGTTGAAAAAAATTGCATCAACTCATCTAATCTTTTTGCCTACGTTTAATATGTATATGTGTTACAAGCGAAAATGTTCACGTTTTTGGTTATTTTACTAGACTTTCACTAGACTTTTAATATTTTTAGAATATTTTTACTACCCCTCCCATGGTTTAAAAAATATTCAGAAATAAAGTGTAATAAAAAAAATAAATAACAGAATGTCATTTAATCATTCTTTATAAAATGTCTATTAAAAAATGCTTTCCGAAGTACTAAAATCTATAAGATAGAAGAAAGTTTTGGGATTGGCAAATTCGACTGATTTACACTGATTTTTTTGTTCTGTGCTATTATTATTAAACATAGTAAACATAATATAGTAGTATCCTGACTTACGACCTCTCGACTTAAGTCACCATGCATATACGCCGCGCCGTTTGGCCTGAAAAAAAAATCCTTAATTAACACTCACTTTGACTTTTTTTAACATGTTCCTATGAATGGAAAATTTTATGGGACAGTCACTTGATAAAAGTCACTATAAAAACTGTGCTGATAAGAGTAACAAGAAAAAAAATTGTCGGTTCAAACTTTATTGGAAGATCTTTCCCCATCCTCAAAGACACGAATGGGGCAACAGAACAAAAAAATTTACGTTAACAACTTAATGATTTATTCAAAATTCTTGTATTAAAATGCATTCTTTTGCTAATGTTATGCTCCACTTACGTCACTATTCTTGGAACGAATTATTGATGTAAGGTGAAAAGTACATTAAACGACGAGGTATATTTAGGTAAGCAAAAATGGATGAGCAATAAAAATTCAACAATGTCTAATGTTCATATTCTAATAGGTAGATTTTGTATGAAATACTATCTATTGGTGACGCTCCCAAATTGCAATTTCTGAAAAACTTTTGAAGATCTTCACCGATCATGTCTCTTAGATCCCAAAACTACCATCAGTAAAAATCTTTATCTATCTATATCATTTTTCTATGGAAACGATAACTTCTATAATTCTGCTCAAATCTCTTCCAAATTGATACGTAATACATAAAATTAAAGGCATAAAATCTCGGTCAAGTTCGTTAATGGGCAAAATCGAAATAAGGGGGTAGAAAAAGGGACGGATTTTGTGAAAATAGAAAAGACCTCATAACTTCTTAGTTATAATAGATATCGAGTCAGTTTAAAATTTATAATACTTCTAAGAAATGGGTCAAAAGTTTATATAGATATTTGATAAAGTTAACAATGGGTTCAAGGGATGAAAAAAATAGGGTTTTTGGGAGAAAAAAATTCATAATTTCGTCAATTCTCAAGATACCAAATCTAACTAAATTTTTTATAAGTGTTCTTAATATTATTTAAACTTTTGTATTTACAAGTTTTTAATTAGACTAACTATTGAAAAAAAAAAAAAAAAAAAAAAAAAAAAAAAAAACCGAGAAGAAAAGGGGGGGGGGGAAGAAAAAAATTCATAACTTCGTCAATTCTTTAGATATGAAATCTGATTAAATGCATTTTACATCTCCTCAGTAATATCTACAATTTTTATGCTGACAAGTTTTTTATAGAGCCATTTCTTATAGAAAAAATAAATTAAACAAAAATAGGAGTTGAAGAAAAAATCTCAAATCCAAACTGCTTACATTCTGACTCATTTTAAAATTCATTTTTGATTTTAAACGCATCCAAATCTCAGGTTCTCTTATTTAGGAACTATATAATACGACGTATTGGCCAAATCTTTCATAAAGGAAGAATATACAGTAGACTGCCTCAAATTTGCAAACCTAAAATCCGCACATAATTTACAGATGTAAACAATGAAACATTCAATTCAGATGTAGGGAGAAAATTTGAAATTTTTATTTTTATATCAATTCCATATATATTTTAATTTGTAATTTTGATTAATATTACTGAATTCATGTTGTTTCATGAATGAAGAATAAATTATTTTGGAATAAGATATTGCTGATATCACTGGTAATCACAATCTTTTTACCAAATATATTTTTATGTATTAACCAAATTTTTTTGGTTATTAAGTTTGGCTAAAGCTGAAATAAAACTTCCTTATTTTATGATTTTGTTGTGAATTAATAATCTTATAAAGCAAATTTCATATGAAAAATGCATCTTTATTTTAAAATAAGTATTTTATCATACATTACTGATTATTAACTTGACCTTTGCTTTTAATATTTTAATGATGTTAAAAATTATCTAAATTCTTATTATTTTAGCTTATTATTTATTTTAATATTTTATTATATTGTAAGCCTTCATAACAGTTTCAATTTCATTGTTAATTAAATTCAAATTACTATTTAAAAAATGTAAACAAAGCAATGATAAAAAATTCGCAAAATTCTAAAATCCGCAAAACCTCTGGTCCCAAGTTGTGTGGATTTAAGGAAGTCTACTGTATTTCAAAAAATGCTGTCAAAGTAGGCATTTCAAACAAAATTTCACGAAGCGATCGTGATTGAAGAATAGAGGAAGTAATCAAATAACAAATTGCTTACTTACTCACACATTTTTAAATCCATTTTTGCTCTCAAACGCATCCAAGTGAAATGTTTTCTTATTTAAAAACTTATTACTTTAGCCGTATTGTTCAAATTTTTGATAAAAGCAGAATATATTTCAAAAAATGCTGTCAAAGTGGGCATTTAGAACAAATTTCCCGAAGCCATCGTGTTTGAAAGATTGAGGATGTATTCAAATAACAAATTGCTTATTTTATGACTCCTTTTAACACTTTCCAACAAAGTTGAAAAGTGTTTATGCATTCGGTTTGTCTGGCCGTATGTCCACGCTCTAACTCCCGTAAATATTCTCGGATTGTTATGAAATTTTTATATGTTATTGATGTTTACCCTGGCACAAACCCTATTGAAAATGAAGTTTCTACTATGATTAGTTTATTTACAGAGATAGTCAAAAATTTTCCGATACATTACGGCCAATGGGAGATATCGATTAATATGAATTTTAAAGCTGTTACACTCTATCAAACTTATTCAAATTTGCGACATATTTTAATAATGTTAAACGATTTCAACTATCATAAAATTGATATACGCCTCTGAGACTTAATATTTAATGCATAATATGAAGTGCATAGCATTTACAGGGACGCACATAATATTTCAAATCTTATATTCTTATCCGAAGACTGTACATTATCGATGATAGCTGATGGATGGTTGAAATGCATTTTCAATTATGATATGCGCTTTTAAGTTTTACTAAATGTTCTGAAAATTATATAGTGTATATAAATATTATAGTTGATATACAGGATTATACAAAAGAGCTCATAAAGGTTACTCAATATGAGAGTAATTAACTTAAAGATATTTTTAAAATAAGTTATGCATTTTTAAACTGCTTTCAGTTTACTAAGAAATGTTTGTAGAATCTTATACTATAATGCGAGCAAAAATTGTGTGTGTGTGTGTGGGTAAATTTTATCTCAAAAACGGCTCTAACGATTTTCGCAAAAATTTGGATTTTACCATTTTCGGGCACGAGAAGACCATTGGGCTAGGTCCCATGTTCGGGAAAATTCGATTATTGGGTCGTTTTGGGTCATAATGGGTCAGGATCAAGCTATTTATATCTAGAGAACGGCTGGATCGATTTTAAGGAAATTTTGTATCCAATCGTTTTTTGGCACGAGAAAACAATTGAGCTGGGTCACATGTTCGAAAAATTTTGATTAGTGGGTCATTTTTGGGTCATTGTGGGTCAAGCCATTTTTATTTAAAAAACGGCTCTAACGATTTCGACCAAATTTTATATTTTATCGTTTTGGATTACAAGAAGACCATTAGATTAGGTAACATGTTCGAGAAAATTCGGTTAGTGGGTCATTTTTGGGGTCATTTTGGGTCATGCTATTTTTATCTAGAGATTTTCTCACGCAATTTTGACTAAAAATTGCATTCTATGGTTTTCGAGCACGAGAAAAACATTGGGCTAGGTTACATGTTCGAAAAAAAATTTTAATGGGTCATATTGGGTCATTAAGGATCTGGGTCAAGCTATTTATATTTAAAGAACGGCGTAATGGATTATAACGAAATTTTGTATGTAGCAGTTTTTTGACATGAGAAAACTAATGGGCTAAATCACATGTTTGAGAGATTTCGACTATGAGGGTCATTTGTGGGTCATGATGAGTCATAATGGGTCATGGTCAAGCTATATCTAAATAACAGGTGGATCGATTTTAACGAAATTTTGTATGCAACATTTTTTTTGGCACGATAAAATCATTGGACTAGGTTACATGTTGGGATAATTTCGATTAATGGGTCATTTTGGGTCATTAAGAGTCTGGGCCAAGCTATTTATATTTAAAGAACGGCGTGATGGATTATAACGAAATTTTGTCTGTAACAGTTTTTTGACATGAGAAAACTAATGGGCTAAATCACATGTTTGAGAGATTTCGACTATTAGGGTCATGATGGGTCATGATGAGTCATAATGGGTCATGGTCAAGCTATATCTAAAGAACAGGTGGATCGATTTTAATGAAATTTTGTGTGCAGCATTTTTTTGGCACGATAAAATCATTGGACTAGGTTACATGTTGGGAAAATTTCGATTAATGGGTCATTTTGGGTCATTAAGAGTCTGGGTCAAGATATTTATATTTAAAGAAAGGCGTGATGGATTATAACGAAATTTTGTATGTAACAGTTTTTTGACATGAGAAAACTAATGGGCTAAATCACATGTTTGAGAGATTTCGACTATTAGGGTCATGATGGGTCATGATGAGTCATAATGGGTCATGGTCAAGCTATATCTAAAGAACAGGTGGATCGATTTTAATGAAATTTTGTGTGCAGCATTTTTTTTGGCACGTTAAAATCATTGGACTAGGTTACATGTTCGAAAAATTTCGATTAATGGGTCATTTTGGATCATAAAGGGTCTGGGTCAAGCTATATATAATTAAAGAACGGCAGGATCAATTTTAACGAAATTCTGTATATAACAATTTTTAGAAACGAGAAAACTAATGGACTAAGTCACATATACGAGAGCTTTCGATTATAAGGGTCATTTGTGGGTCTTAATGGGTTAAGGTCAAGCTATATCTAAAGAATGGTTGGGTCGATTTTAACGAAATTTTGTATACAACATAATTTTGGCATGAGAAAATCATTGGGGTAGGTCACATGTTCGAGAAATTTCGATTAGTGGGCCACTTTTGGGTCATTCTAATTTTATCTAGACAACGTTTCGCGCAATTTTGACTAAATTTTGTATTTTATCGTTTTCGGGCACAAGAAAATCATTGGGTTATGACAGATCTTTGAGAAAATTCGATCAATGGGTCATTTTTGGATCATAAGGAGTCAGGGACAAACTAACTATATCTAAAAAGCGGCTCAATCGATTTTATCTAAATTTTGTATCTAATGTTTTTCGGCATGCTAAAACTAATGAGCTAGGCCACACGTTCGAGAGATTTCGATTATAAGGGTCATTTGTTGGTCATGATGGGTCACGCTAATTTTATATAGAAAATAGTACTCACCATTTTGACTATACTTTGTATTATATCGTTTTTGAGCAAGAGAAAACCATTTGGCTTGGACACATGCTCGCGAAAATTCGATTTGTGGGTCATTTTGGGTCTTAATGAGCTAGGGTCATTCTAATTATATATAACAACGACTCAATCAATTTTACCTAAATTTTGAAACAAAACGTTTTTTGTCACGAGAAGACTATTGAGCTGAGTCGCATGTTAAACAAAATTATATTAGTGGGTCATTTCGCCTTATTGCTGAATGCTGTCAAGATAATTTTACCTAAAAAATGGCTTAAACGATTTTCATTCAATTTTATATTCTACTGTTTTTGATTACCTGAAGACGATTGAGCTATGTCACATGCTTGATCAAATTTGATTAGTGGCTCATTTTGGGTAATACTGGTCAGGGTCACGAGAATATAGCAAAAGCCAATAACTTGGTGATATTTGAGAAAATATTGGCGACATATGGCCAAAAAATCGACTATAAAAATTACGAAAACCAAAACACGTATTTGGAGCCAAATGAAAGAATGCCTCCAAATTTGGCTATATCTAGCAAAAAATATTGTCTTTCAGAATGTAAAGAATTTTTTTATGCATTCTCAGAGCTGCCAAGTCTTCAGCTTTTTGGATACCAGTATTATTATACAGAAAATGATGTTTTAAGTAATTGGAACATTGAGACGATTTAAAAACAGATGATTTTCTCTAAAATAATACTGGTGTGCAAAAAGCCGGAGACTTGGCAGCTCTGCATTCTTAAGAGGATTCGAGATGCATGGTTAAACCAATCAGAGTCGAGCTAAAAAAGTGATTTAGATCGATGTCCTTTCGTTGTAAATTTTAAAATAAAGTAAAATTTATAAACATGCGCATAAAAACATAGTTTTCTTATTGATTGTTTGTTTTTCTAAATAATACTATTATAAACATGTTTTACAGTAATAATACAGAGTTAATGATACAGTGAAAATACTGCATCGAGTTGAACACAAAGTTAATTTTGACCGAGCTAAGCTCGGTCTCCCCTGCTAGTATAGATAAAATGTTATACAGGGTCACGCAAAGAATTAGCTACATGATCACCCATAGATGATAATTTCTGGAAATGTGAATTAAGAAGTTTTAGAAGTGTGTTTCTTTGAACTAAATTTTAACAAAATACTGGCGTGTATTAAAGGTACTATGTAAATTACAGGGCTGAACAAAAGTATTGAAATAATTTCCATCTATTAGAATAAAATGCTGAAAGAGAAATTTCAGCCGGTTAGGCATTTTCTCAATAAACTAAATTTCCCCATTATATAGTATATATATATATATCAATTGACGGATCAAATACAGGGCTGTTCAAAAGTATTGGAACATATTTGGTTATGGACAGTAGCATCTTATTTCCCTAAATAACAAAGTTTTCATAAAGATTTCAGGAAGTGTTCGAAAGTGTTTCATAATCTATGCTTAACGCATGGTTTTTCTTACTTGTTTAAATTCAGTTCTACTCTCAAACTCTTTTAATTAGCACTTTCTCTTATTTAGGAACTATATAATGTGCCTTATTGGTTAATTTTTTCATAAAATCAGAATATGTTTGAAAAAAATGCTGTCAAATTGGGTATTTGAGCCGAATTTCGCTTAAGATGATTCTGATAAAACCAGTTCGTACTGAAAAATGAAATTAAAAATGGCCAAATAAAATTGTTAAACTGGGTTATCTCTAATCATATTTTGGTTTTTTTCTGCAGTTGAAATGAATACTTAACTTCAAAATCTACCTCCCCCTGTTGATCAAGCCGGCACGGATTCTGTAATTTAAGAATTATGTTACATACATTTGACAGAAGCAAACGAATGAATGTGCAATACAACAATTTGGAATAAATCAATAAGTTGTTAACGTAAAATGTACTGTCCCTTCTAGTTGCCTCATTCGACTCTTTGAGGATGGGAAAGATTTTCTAATGAAGTTTACCCGACATTTTTTTATTTTATTTTAGAGACTGTAATCATGTCACTGACGCAGGAAGTTTTCCCTTTATAGGAACAATAATGTTAAAAAAAAGAAAGAAAAAGTCAAAGTTTGTATTAATTATTTTACAGTACAGACGACGTAAATGCTGGGTAACGTAAGTCGGGGGTATTACTGTAAATCAGTATTTAAAATTGAATACATCTGAATTTAAACAGAGAAACGACGAAAAAGTTTATGTCTAGTCTCTGCAATTTTTGAATCAGGATTCCAAATTTTATTTAAGGATCTAGTTACAGCGTCAAGTTTGTGTGTTTTGTATTGACAAAATTTAAAGTTTGTCGCTTTTTCAGTATAAAGTCAGTTCTCTTCCTAAACTTTTATTTAAAACATATATTTAAAGTCGACATGCTTGATAGTAGAATAGCTATTTTTATTTTCATTTACTCCAATTTATTGCTAAAAGTTTTTGAGTTATTAACATTTTTGAAATTTTTACATAACATGTTTAACATGATCATTCGTTTATTTTTTTTCCAATAAAATTTTAGTTTTTGATTGTCTGATATAGTTTTAAAAATAACTAAGATTTGTGATTAAATGTGCTTTAAGTCTGAGTTAATGAAATTTGGTGCGAATTAGATAGTTAAACTTTCTGTCTTATGAAGTCTAGACTGACGTTTTGACGGTTTCATTAATGGCCGTAATATTTACATTGACCTTTTGTATATACCGATGTTAATATTGACCTTTTATATATTTTTTGTTTGTTTTGTATTTCACCTTTAAACTTACTTTTGCACTCTTTAAATTTAGATCTAAAAATAAAAATTATTTGCCATTTTTATCTTAGTTAAATTTTTCTAAATTCCTACAATATCTACCTTTTTTCATGTCTTTTAATAATATATTAAATATCAATTATATTTTAATCTTATCACTTTAAATAAGTGCATTGTTTTATCGCTTAATCTAACAACCTTAATCTGTTAAAAGCGATGCTTCTTTGTAAAAATTTTCTAATCTATTTTATTCCTTCATATTTTGAGACATTAAATTATTATCTTTTTTCGAATATTTATTAATACCATTTTTATTTTCATTACAATTATTCTTCGACATCTTAGCATCCTTTGCAAGGAAGTTCCGTGATAACATTGAATAGATGTAATTAAAAAAAAAGTATATGAAATTTTCATATCATGTGTAAAATCTAGTGAAATATTATTTCTAGTAAGTGATGAATTTATAGAATCACCAAATACTTATCACCAATTTGATGAATCACCAACATGCAGACGTAAATAGTAACTCACAGTAGAAGTTCATGTTGTAAATGCATTGGGAATTTCCTCGCAAATACAAAAGAAGCTGCATTTACCATCAAATAATTTACTAGATTTCACATAACAACGAATACCCCTTTACATCGAATAAGTAACCGATACACTAAATTTCAAGTTTCTAAACCCTTCAGTATCACAAAAATCGCCTTTTAGAACGTTTTTAGGGTTTCGTTCATCTGACAAAATACTATTCGTTCCTGTCCTCTGTCTGCCTGTTTGTCACAGAGTCCGTACATAAAAACTAAATATGCCAGAAAGTTCAAATTTTGTGTACTTACAGCTGAATACTTATTGTCTCAACAAATAATAAAATTTTGAAAAAAACTATTATTTTAATTTAAATATTTTTTAATATCACCAGTTCATTTTGTTTTTGTTTTTTTTTCTTCCAATTGTTGTGTAACGTTATATGCATGCTGAGTGTCATTTGTAACGTTAGGTTGGTCGTGGTACAGGTTAAATGTAGACATACTCAGTGATTAAGATAAAACAACAACGTTTATTGAAACGATAAAGGCTGAAGGGAAGTGGAGCAAGTCTTAATTTTACACAACTGAGAAGACTATGAAAAAACTAAACACATACTCACAAGCTTCGGCCTAGCTCAGTCGGGGCACCTACTAATACCTTCCGCTATTTCTTGGCTGATCTGCTAGATAAAGCTTAATTAAACAGCCCGGGGCTGTGGGTAATCCTTTATTCACAAACAATCCAAATGAAACTAAGAGGTTTCTTACCCCGGCCAACTCTCAAGTCAACTGTCGGAACTCCTTTCCACTCACTGGAGGCTTCGTTGCTACTTTTCAATCGGCTAGCACTTCGCTGAACACTAATTCACTTCGCTTGTCTAATACTAGAGATCCTCACTCGGTGGCTAATGCCACAGATGCTCACCCACTGGCTAATGCCAGAGACGCTCGCTGGCTAATGCCAGAGACACACTCCATTCACTCAAACTTTTATATGCTGCAAACTGAGATACTTCACATTAACATATTACTAATAACCGCAAGCTAACTGTAAAATCCGAAAGAGCACACACACTCTAGAAAGTTAAAGTAAAAGAGAGGATAGATGTCGCTTTTACGCTTACACATGTTAACTTATTGACGTCACGATCTCAGAAACACTAGAGTGCCTTTATGGAAAGGTCACTCCCTCACAACTCCCCCTCGGATTTTACAGAGAAAAAGGGCTGGGCCAAATGCATGCCCAGAACTTTTTCTTGTTATAAATTTCGAGCCGTAATAAACACAGTGATGGGTGAAATTTAGCGCCGAAACATAACTTTTAAAATATTAACTTTAACCCATCACAACCAAAAAACCTCAGTTTGCCTCAAATATTCACATATTCAATCCAATCATTCTTCTATCTTACAAATAGCCTCCGTAAAACTTCCAAAAACTCGTAAAACTCTCAAAACTAATTACTTCTTCTTTCAAAACAGCCCACTCCACTGGGAGTTCTAAAATTTCTCAAAACACTAAACTTCCGAAATTTTCCTCAATATTGCAATACAACTATAACATTACCAAAATTTTCTCCCATAAAACTTTCCTAATACTAGAATTCGCACCAAGTCCAAAAAACCCAATGCGCAAAAATTTTCCTCATCCAAATACCGAACTCATCTAAAATTAAATTTTACTTCATACTCAAAATAACTCTGCTATTACGTAATACCTACATACCCATTAGCCAATGAACTAACTCCCAAAATTCTTCAAAACTTAACTCCACTTTAACAATAATTGGGGCACATACGTACAGCGTCATATCGCTGTGCTTATGCAACAAAAAAATATCAAAAATTTACAAAATGACGTCATCATGCTCTTCATCTGTATTAACTAAAAGAAAAATAGCAGAATCAATACATAACACAGGTATACTTCCCTGCAAGAAAATCACATTAACATTCAATTCAATTTTAATACAATACAATTTCAAATTCAAACGCAGCTTAAAAATTCGCAACTTGCGGAAACCATTCCCAACTAAAGTACAAACGCAACACATAAAACACGAACGATAAGGAGAAAGTTAATTCATTAAATGTTAGTATAAGAGATAGAAACGCGTGTCAAGGACTTCTTGACCGCAAAACACGTGCGCGCCTGAACCGCGGCGCGTGTACAAAATAACCCAAATTACTATCTGTATTTTCTGAAAATTTAAACATACATTAACATACATCTTATAACACATGAACAATATAACAATATAGTAACATTTTTAACAAATAACACAACAATTTAACAATAGATCCAGAATTTTTAAAAGCAGTTAAGACCAAAATCTCAAACATACATAAAACTAACAATTTTGCAAACAAATTTTGAAAACAATTAAGCACTAATCGTGAGTCCGTCAAAAAAATTCCAAAAATGGCCAAAAGTACCAAACAGTCTTTCTGCTTTCTATTCTTTCACATTGCTACCACATATATGCACTCTAATAGAAATTTAATAAAGAACATTATCACCCAATCATAGAGATAATTCGCTGCTGGCAGGCTTCATGCTACAGGATGGTTTTCTCCTCTTGTCCCAGAAACCTTGTACGAAGGATCTTTCGTCATCAGAACTGTACGGTGACGCCACAGTTGACTGTCGTGCCTGCAGCCTGGTTCTGAATGGATGCCGTGGGATACTTGTAGGTTCCGCTCGACGACTCTGCTCTGGCCGGTTCGCTGGGGTCACTCCATGGCGAGATTCACACTGTTGATGCCGGTAATCTGAGAGTTGTCTCCTCTTTCTAGACGCACCCGAAGTTACTGAAGATCCTAGGCCACGTTTCTTTCCGGATCTATGTTGTTTCTTATTAGGCAAAAATTTGGAATTTAAAGTTCGTTTAACAGTTTGCCGAGTGTCCATCTGAAATCTTTTCCGGGGATTAAGTACCGAAGATGGTGAACTATTAGATAATGTATGTTTTTGAGGTTGCTGTCTAATAAGTGGAGGAACGGGATAGTTTATAATCTTTTTCCTTTTATGGCACACAGAATCTGATGTATTTGACACTGCTCTCTTATTTTTGTTATCATACTTTGCTCTCGGATTGCTAGGCTTTCGACTCTCAATAACAGTTTTTGGAGCTGTTTGACCAACTTTTCTTCTTGAATATTGATGAAAAGAATTAGATAAAGAAGTGCTGGACTCGGGACACTCATTGGATCGGGAATTTCGCGAAACACCACTCGACACATGAGAACCTTCACTACCATTTTCTCTAAACTTATAAACTCTAACCTGATCCAAATTAACCGTCATTCTTTCACCATTGACATCAACAACCAAATTATTATTTCGAACTTCTAAAACCTCGAACGGACCTACAAACTTCGGACCAAACTTAGCTACTCTCTTTTGACGACTTGAACTTAACCAATGCTTTTCTACTAACACAAAGTCTCCAATTTTCACTTCTAACTCCCTCCTACGCATATTATAATACTGAGCCTGCTTTTCTTGCGCTTTTCCCATCTGAACTTGAGCTTCCTTAACCAACCTCTCAATATCCTGACACATGTACTGACTTTCCGCATCTGACACCATAACTAGCCTTTGGAATGGAGTAATGACTTTTCTACCCAAAAACAATTCAGCTGGCGTTTTCTCCGTCGACTCGTGAACTGCTGTACGAAGTGCATACGCAAAATGCTGAAGAAACTGGTCCCAATTTGCGTGATAAGAACCAACATACGAAGAAATCATTTGAATTAATGTACGATTTACACGTTCAGCCATATTAGACTGAGGACGATACGGAACAGTAAAAGAATGATCGATCTCCAGCTTCTCACACAGGGCCTTAAATATATCAGAAATAAAACAAGGGCCATGATCGCTCACTACCCTAATTGGTGCACCATATTTAGAAATATAATTATCGAAAAATGCATCGGCAACTGCAGGTGCAGAAGCCTTCCTGAGGGGGACTAACTCTACCCATTTACTGAAATAATCAACTATAACTAGTACAAATCTATATCTTTTAGGATTAGACAATGGATAAGGACCGATTAAATCTACACCTACACATTCATTAGGAAAATTTACTTTAATAGGAATTAATTTGCCAGCTGGACTTACATTTTTATAATTATAACGTTGGCATGTGCTACAGCTGGAGACATAAGCGCGCACTGCTTTCCGCATTTTAGGAAAGTAGCAAGATTCACAAATTCGAGCATAAGTTTTCCTGATTCCTAAGTGACCTGCTAATGGATTATCATGAAATTCTTTCAAGATGGCCTTACGAAGACTAGCCGGAATAAAAACTCTTAATTCTCCACGTGAATTTACAATTTTAGAATAAAAAAGAAGACCATCGATAAGCTTAAAAGATTGGGACCATTTCTCAAACATAGGCACATCTGCGCTCGGGACATCATCAGGATTTTCCAAGTAACGATACAAACTACCAAACTCTTCATCTTGCTTCTGTTCCCTTATCAACTGCTCTCGCGACCTTAACACCAGTGAAGACAATGCACAACACTTAACTTCCTCCGTGACCTCTAAACCACCATGCGGGTTTCGTGACAAAGCGTCCGCTACCGCATTCTCCTTGCCAGCCCTATGTTCTATAACCACATTATACTCTGCTAACTTCAAACACCATCTGACCATACGAGACGACAAACCCTTTCCATTAGTTAACTTTGTCAAAGCTGAATGATCCGTAATGACTTTAACCGGCATATTCGTGAAAAAACAACGAAATTTATTCAAAGCCCAAATTACTGCAAGTCACTCCCTTTCCGTAATCGAATAGTTCCTTTCGGCTGCATTTAAAATTCTCGACGCAAACGCTATAGGTCGACCTTTCTGTGCTAACATCGCTCCAACCCCCACTGCACTCGCATCGCAATACACTTCAAACTGAGATGAATAATCGGGGTGAGCCAAAACAGGAGGGGAAACTACTGCCTCTTTTAATAACTCAAACGACCTCTGAGCCGCTGATGACCATACAAACTTCACCCGTTTCCTTTTTAAATTATACAACGGTTCACATAATTCCGAAAAACGTGGAATGAATTTGGCAAACCAAGCCACCATCCCTAAAAATGTCGCCACTTCCTTACTATTTTTGGGGGGACTCATTGACGTAATTGCCTCAATTTTCTCCTTATCTATATTAATACCATCACGCGTAATTTTAACTCCTAAATACTTTATCTCTTTTCTCAAAAATTTACATTTTTCTAACTTAACTGTTAACCCAACATCTCTTAACAACGTAAATACTTCCCTCAACAATCTTAAATGCTCTTCAAAAGTAGCTGCCATTATAATTATGTCGTCCAGGTAGACCAAGACACCCTTACCAAGCAAAGGTTTAAGGATATTATTCATGGCCTTCTGGAACGTTGCCGGCGCTCCCGATAAAATTCATTCTCTTAAAAGCAAAACAACCGTCCCGAGTAATAAACGCAGTCTTAGGTATGTCCTCCGGCTTCATTGCAATCTGAAAATAACCTGACGTAAGATCTAACGTTGACATATAATTCGTACTCGTTATATTAGCCAAAATGTCATCAATAACTGGAATAGGATACTGAGGGTATTGCGTTATCGCATTTAACTTTCTATAATCTACTGCAAACCTATATGCCTCTGGATTATCTAAACTTTTCCCATTATTTTTACGACATAACACTACTGGCGATGCAAAAGGAGACTCAATCGGCATTATAATATCGTCCGCTAGCATTTTTTGAATATGATAATCAATTATACCTTGTTTAACTTTATCATAACGATATGGTTTACTAGCAACAGGTGCTTTCAAACCAGTATCAATCTCATGCCACGCAACATGCGTTAAACCCGGTTTATCAGAAAAAACCTCTCCAAATTCATTCAAAAACTTATTAAATTCCTCCTTCTCGATTTCACTTAACCCCGACTCCTCCAAATTAACTGACACTGAAACTGGCTCTTTCTTACTCACATTCTCATCATTATTCACGATTAACGACTTTTTAAAGAAATTTAAACTAATTCCTCTATCCTTCATATAATCCACACCAACTATACAATGCACTGTTAATCTATCTAACACACAAAACTCCCAACATGTCTTAACCGAACGAATTTCAACTTCCAATTCTACTGAACCTTTATTATCGCAAGCTACTCCCTGTGCCGACTGAACCACCAGACTTGACCTCTTCAACTTCTTATACGAAAAATATTTCCGATAACAATCAAAAGAAATGAACGACTTATCTGCCCCTGTATCGAAGACACTTTTAACGACAATACCATCTAACACAATTAACACTTCAGGTAACTCAACCGGATTAATAGTAATTTTATTCAAACTCACCGAAGACATTTCCGACCTCTGAACACATTTGTTTTGCATTGACCTATTTTCAACATTCTCATCCGAAGTTAATCTCCTTACTTGCGAAGAAACATTCCTGTCCCGTCCTCCCCCACTACGATTATAACCACTATTCTGTCTATTTCCATACATATTTCTCTCACCACTTCTAAAACTATTAGCACCACCACAATTCCTATTACCATTACTGGTATTCGACATATTACGACCAAATCCATCATTTCTATTACGCAAATTACTATCCGGAAATCGCTGCCCCTCCTCTCACAAAATTACGATCCCCCTCATTTCTCAAATTACTATCCGTGACCGGTCTCTGACGAGGGCTACGCAAATCCCGTTGATCCGAGCTATGCCGAGTCTCATACTTCGATAATATCTGATGCATTTCTGCAAAATTCTTCGGTGCTCTAACTTCAATAAAGTCCTGTATATTTGGATTAAAAAGAGGAAAAACAATGTCCAACAATTCCTCAAATGCGATATCTAAATCTAATTTATTTTTTAGTTCAAGCTTGCGTAGATAGAATTTTGACGCCGACTCATAAATATTCTGCTTATTACAATAGAACTCTTTTCTCAAAATACTTTTATCTTTAACTGGAGGAAATGCCTTCTTTAACTCAATCACAGTTTGTTCAAATCTTTTCGCTTCATCATTAATCAAAACTTTCCTATATTTTCCAACCACAAAAGTGCTTCGCCCTTCAACGAGCATTTAAGCACTACGTACCTACTTTTCTCAGGTATATTATTGAACAAAATATAATCATCTAATTTAACTAAAAATTCACTAATATCACCTTCACCGGTGAAATACACACGTGGCACAATCTCACAATGTCCGATGTTTCGTTGGGCGCCATTTGTAACGTTATATGCATGCTGAGTGTCATTTGTAACGTTAGGTTGGTCGTGGTGCAGGTTAAATGTAGACATAGTCAGTGATTAAGATAAAACAACAACGTTTATTGAAACGATAAAGGCTGAAGGGAAGTGGAGCAAGTCTTAATTTTACACAACTGAGAAGACTATGAAAAAACTAAACGCATACTCACAAGCTTCGGACTAGCTCAGTCGGGGCACCTACTAATACCTTCCGCTATCTCTTGGCTGATCTGCTAGATAAAGCTTAATTAAACAGCCCGTGGCTGTGGGTAATCCTTTATTCACAAACAATCCAAATGAAACTAAGAGGTTTCTTACCCCGGCCAACTCTCAAGTCAACTGTCGGAACTCCTTTCCACTCACTGGAGGCTTCGTTGCTACTTTTCAATCGGCTAGCACTTCGCTGAACACTAATTCACTTCGCTTGTCTAATACTAGAGATCCTCACTCGGTGGCTAATGCCACAGATGCTCACCCACTGGCTAATGCCAGAGACGCTCGCTGGCTAATGCCAGAGACACACTCCATTCACTCAAACCCAAGCTTTTATATGCTGCAAACTGAGATACTTCACATTAACATATTACTAATAACCGCAAGCTAACTGTAAAATCCGAAAGAGCACACACACTCTAGAAAGTTAAAGTAAAAGAGAGGATAGATGTCGCTTTTACGCTTACACATGTTAACTTATTGACGTCACGATCTCAGAAACACTAGAGTGCCTTTATGGAAAGGTCACTCCCTCACAGTTGCAGGCAAGTTTAAATAGATATAAAAATTATTATGTATGTAACATAAATTAATGGATTAAATATATCACGTAAAAACGTGCTTATTTGTTTTTATTTCATCATATTTCATCATATTTATCATCTATTTTGACATGCGAAATGAAATATTTTTCATATTTATTAAATCATTATTCATTTAAATTAAAAGCCGCCTCTGATGACCAGTTTTGTCTTCCTTAAATTTATGCTAAGCTTTGCAATGTTTTACTTTTATTCATAATTTTATTTACTTGCGTACCTTTCACTGCAGATTCTGATAGAGAAATCAACACATTTATGCGATCAAGGCAACATTTATGGGAAGATTCTGTTAATATTCTATTCTGGTTTGCGTGATTGGCGAAGAAATCCCAAATTAGCGCCGAAAAACTGTTTTTCATTTGTTAATTTAATGAAAACATGTGTTTTGAAGAAGATATTAAACGAAACCCTCTGTGCGAACTCCGATCATACTCATCCACTTGTTTGCTTATACACCCTGTTTGTGGTTGTGCTAGCAATATAAAATATAGTCTTTGTTAGAGCAAGGACTGGCACTATCGATTTGCAACGATTAATTTTGAAACTATCTTACAATTATCTACCGTGAAAAAATTTCAAATTTTTAGGCCCTTCCGTAACAGAAAAATCGCATTTTTAAAACGTTTGTTGTTTCTGCACCCATTTAGGGATCATGTCAGCGACTTAAAATATAGCCTATGTTAAAAAGGTATAGTTATAAGCATTTTGCTGTCATTATTTTTGAAATTGGTGCATTATATCAAGCAATTATCCCTACAAATAAACAAACATACAACGCTATCTTATATTATAATGCGAGCAAAAATTGTGTGTCTCTGTGTGTTTGTGTGTGTAAATTTTATCTCAAAAACGGCTCTAACGATTTTCTTAAAAATTTGGATTTTACCATTTTTGTGTACGAGAAGACCATTGGACTAGTCACATGTTCGAGAAAATACGATTATTGGATCATTTTGGATCATAATGGGTCAGGATCAAGTTATTTATATATAGAGAACGGCTGGATCCATTTTAAGGAAATTTTGTATCCGATCGTTTTTTGGCATGAGAAAATTAGTGGACTGTGTCACATGTTCGAAAAATTTCATTTAGTGGGTCATTTTTGGTCATTATGGGTCAAGCCATTTTTATCTAAAAAACAGCTCTAACGATTTTGACCAAATTTTATATTGTATCGTTTTGGATTACAAGAAGACCATTCGGTTAGGTAACATGTTCGAGAAAATTCGGTTAGTGGGTCATTTTTGGGGTCATTGTGGGTCATGCTATTTTCACCTAGAGATTTTCTCACGCAATTTTGACTAAAAATTTCATTCTATAGTTTCCGGGCACGAGAAAAACATTAAGCTAGGTTACATGTTCGAGAAAAAATTTTAATGGGTCATATTGGGTCATTAAGGGTCTGGGTCAAGTTATTTATATATAAAGAACTGCGTGATCAATTTTAACGAAATTTTGTATGTAACATTTTTTGACATGCGAAAACTAATGAGCTAAATCACATGTTTGAGAGATTTCAATTATAAGGGTCATTTGTGGGTCATGATGGGTCATAATGGATCATGTCAAGCTATATCTAAAGAACATGTGGATCGATTTTAACGAAATTTTGTATACAGCATTTTTTGGCACGAGAAAATCATTGGGCTAGGTCATATGTTCGAGAAATTTCGAATAATGGATCATATAAAGGGTCTGGATCAAGCCATTTATATTTAAAGAACGGCAGGATCGATCTTAACGAAATTTTCTATGTAACAATTTTTAGACACGAGAAAACTAATGAGCTAAGTCACATGTTCGAGATACATGGTGGTTAGTAATTAACATGAGATGTTCAGAGACCTCTAGCGAGTAAAGTATTGGACGAAACATAACCAAATTTCATGAGCATGCATAGTAGACTATGGAATTTCAAATTCTTAAAAATAAATACATTAAAAATAAAATCGCCATTAGTTGCAATTTTAGCGTTGTTTACCAACGAAAATGCATTAATTTGCATAAAATCAGTTCTGTGTAGCGATCATGAGTACAAAAGGAAAGGATGGGAGAGTTCTTATCATTACCAATTCTAACCATATGGGACCATGCTTTGCTAGTCAAGCTCTGTTATCAGCAAAACGAGATTTGCAAAGCTGTTCTTCCTGAATTTCGCCGATTAAAGAATTTGCGAATAGGACCGATGAGCATAACAAATTTACAAAAGATGATTCATCGATTTGAAACTACGTGGCAACAAGGATTGTAGTCAATAACAAGTTGACGAAGTTGTAACTGCTATTGTCGAACAAGAGATGAAAAACATGCAGTGTACCATCAGCGCTTAGGCAGTATCTCAGCAGTACAAAATTGATCTGTACTGTATTTTTTGGCATTTAATCATTCAACATTTACGCCAATACACTTTTGGTGCGTTAAAATTACCCCTAGTGGCGATTTTTTTTTTTTTTTTGACTAACAAAGCATCCCGTAAGGTGAGAGCCATCGCAAAGCAGTTGGTCTGAGAATGATGAGAACTCTCCCAGCCTTTCCTTTTATACTCATGATAGCTACACAGAACTGGTTTTATGCAAATTAATGCACT